>JAJVSH010000077.1:973406-998755 GCA_021460005.1 Tetramorium alpestre | reverse complement strand
TTTTAATTATTATTTGTGCTATATTATTACTTTTTCATTTTCCTCCAAATGCATACGTTTGGAGTAATTGACCAATCGCTGGCTTGGAAATATGCGCGTACTGCGCATCACGCATCACGCATCACGCATCATGAAACTTCCGCTGTTGACGTCGCTCATAGTAAACTCGTTTAACCCGTGACTCTCGAGGAAGCCGACTCGTGGACGTGCGGCACTTGCACGGGGGAGGAGAGGTTATTTTTCTTTCGGGTCATCCTAGTTCCAGCGAGATGTACGACGACTATGAGGTACTCGTCCACTTGCTTGTTTTTAATTTCGCTTGAACTCTCAACTCTTATCCTCGACTCTATTCTTCTCCTCAATCCTCTGATTCTAATTTTACGTGCGTTTTCCCCGCAGTATGACGCCTACGACGACTATGGGCCGCCAGAAGTGCACGACCAGTACGAGCGACCGACCTACCGGCAAGTACCCGAGGTGGTGCGCAATTTCCTCGTGTTCCTGCGCAATTGCATCAACGAGGGCATGATCTTCGAGATCCAGAATCTCTACGAGAACTCGTTCCCCAAGATCTCGGAGCAGCTGTTCGACAAGTCGCCGTGGCCGGATGCCGCGACGATCGCCCACCTCGTCGACAACGACGCGGTCTTCCTCACCCTCTACAAGGAGCTCTACTACCGTCACATATATGCGCGCATGCAGGGTCCCACGTTGGAGCAGCGGCTCAACTCCTTCTACAATTACTGCGATCTCTTCAACTACATCCTGCACCCGGACACGCCGGTGCAGCTGGAGCTGCCGGATCAGTGGCTCTGGGAGCTCATCGATGAGTTCGTCTATCAGTTCCAGTCGTTTGCCCAGTATCGCGCCAATCTGTCTAACAAGACTCCGGACGAGATCGAGAATCTGACTGCGCACAACAAAATCTGGGACGTGCTCTGCGTGCTAAACGTCCTCCACTACCTGGTCGACAAGTCGAAGATAAAGAGCCAGTTGGAGGTGTACGCGAGTGGCGGTGATCCGGATTCCGTGGCCGGTGCCTTCGGCAGGCACTCCTTGTACAAGATGCTTGGCTACTTCTCGCTTGTCGGTCTCCTGAGACTGCACTCCTTATTAGGCGATTATTATCAGGCCATCAAGGTCCTGGAAAACGTGGAACTCTACAAGAAGAGCGCGTACTCCCACGTGCCCGGCTGCCAGATCTCCACGGCGTACTACGTCGGCTTCGCTTACATGATGATGCGCCGTTACGCGGACGCGATCAGAACGTTCTCCGGCATCCTGCTGTACATCCAACGCACAAAGCAGCTGTTCGCCACGCGTAGCTACCAGAACGACCAGATTAACAAGCAGACCGAGCAGATGTATCACCTCCTTGCCATCTGCCTGGTTCTGCATCCACAGTGCATCGACGAAGGCCTGCAGCAGGCTCTGCGAGACAAGAACTACCACGAGAAGATGTACAAAATGCAATACGGCGATCTCACCGAGTTTGAGAATTGCTTTATATTCGCGTGTCCCAAATTCCTGTCTCTGACCCCACCGAATCCGGAAAATCCCAACGAGGACTATGTCCGCGAGGCTATCAAGCATCAAACTCAAGTATTCATGGACGAAGTGGTGCAGCAGAAGATGTTACCGACCATTCGTTCGTACTTGAAACTTTATACGACGTTGCCGTTAAGTAAATTGGCCACATTCATGGGAAACACTAGATCCGACATTGAGGGCTGGGACCTTGACAAGGAAGTCAACGCGTTGACGATCCATTTGTTGTGCTTCAAGCACAAGATGAAGAACATTGTTTGGACGAAAGGTACATCGGGACTAGACGGGAAGTTCCAATCCGGTTCTGAGGTAATTATCATTGTTACTCCATTTTTGTATTTCAGAAGTATAATTTGTACAATTTAAATATTTAATTTTCTTATGTTTTTTTATTCAATACATATCTTCTTTAATAAATACCACAAATTAAAAATAATTACAATTAACTCATTTACTTAAATAATTTATTTTACTTTTCACTATTGTCCTTAAGATTTAGAAATAATAAATAATGGATATAAAATAGATTGAAACAATCACAAAAATTGTTTTTTTCCAGTTGGATTTCTATATCGATCACGATATGATTCACATCGCCGATACAAAGGTAGCGCACCGTTATGGAGACTTTTTCATTCGTAAAATATTGAAATTCGAAGAATTAAATCGCAAATTGCATCATATAAAGATTTAACTGTATATTATTATATACATTTATTTTATGTTATTAATATCTTGACAGTACGTTCACAAAAAAGAATAAATTTTTCAAAAATATTTCTATTTAACATTTATAGATACTTCTCAGTGATTGCAGTAAAATGTATATAACTCATGTATTACAAAATGCGCAATACAAATAACAATGAAAATCTATATTCACGTCATATTGAGTGTTCTTTACATTATCATAGTTCTTTACATTAGGCAAATAAAATTAAAAGTATTTAGTGCTAAATGTGCGATAGAAAAATGAACTTGTAAAAGATTAGTTATGCAAACATGTTTCTTCTGTCAATATAAATTGTTCTGAATGCAATTTTTTATACATCTAATTTTTTATAAATATACTTGTATTTCAATAAAACATAATTCAACTAAAAAAAAAAGAAAGAAAAATTATTGCAGAGGAAATATCAATATTTAGATATTACATAAATTTTATATAAAAGCAATAATATGCCTTGAGTCGTATATACACACATTATAATTAGATATAAGTATCATATCAAAAGATTGAAATCGTATTTCATCAACAATTTATTGCGATGTTAAAATTTGATGAAATCATCTTCCTCGTATTTAAAAACGTATTTAAAAAAATATATTTCTTTTAAGTATCAATCGCTAGTGACACTGACAGTACACAAAGATGCAGTTTTATTCCCTCCCTCTTGTAACATTCTACACGCGGCGGCTAAGATATTCGGCTTCATCGACGCAGTCGGCATTTTTAGGCTGTGCAGATAATGGAAAAATCGATTGCTTCGTTTGGAATTTACGGTCGAGCGAGATTCCTCTGCGCGGCATATTGTTCGTGCGGTTGGAAGATAATCTAATGCCATGATTTGTCTATCTAAACACATAGATGTAACGTACGATAGCGCTAGATCCACGCCACGATTCAATTGCTTCCTCAGAATAATTTTGTTTTGATTCTGTACATGTTCATTTGCCTCAAAATTTTTATACATTATTTGGTTGTTAATAAAATTTGCTATATCCGCGTTTAAATCATCCAAAGCGGAATAGAAAGACACGTTTTCAGCTAAGGATAAATTAGGTTGCGCGTTCTCCTCTGACATGTCCAACGTTATGTCTTCGACATCGATTAAAGACGACATTAGAGATAAACTGTCTAAATCCTCCGCTAAATTGTTCAATATATCTATATTATTAGAGTTTTTGGTATTTGTACTTTTTTTCGTCTTGTGTCTCTTGTTTAGCTTAATCGCAGGTTTGTACAAATAACGTTGCATGTCCTGCCAAAGCGATGGCTTCGTGGTTGTAGATTGTTCCGATAATATCGGTTGGCCTGATAATAATAGATATTGCAACTGGAGCAATGCCTGCCTTAGATCGCCCTCTTGCAGTAATTTCTAAACAATGGAATAAATTCATTTACTAGATTTGAGTGATAGAATAATAGAAGAATATAGTTAGATAACTCGCGCAAATTCAATAAACCATTTAGATTCAAAATTATAAATTATAGCTAACGACTTTTATAAATTAAAAATTATTCCTAAACTTTTCTTTTCACAACTTTTTCGTTTTGAAATTTTTTATAAAAATATTGCTTTAAATATAAAATCTTAAAATATATTTAAATTGATGAACAAAATGTAAAATTTTAATTTAAATATAATTTAAAAATTACTCACCATTAGGCAATTATGCGGAATTCTGTAACCTGTTTCTGCCAGTGAAATTAATTCCAGCAAAGTAGACACCCTGCTACCATTCACTTTATGAAAGTAAACTTTGTTCTGCTGCGGTGCCATTTTATTCAAATGAGGACATGTGTCTCTACATGTCATAACAATTGGTCGTTTGGTATTTGATGCTAATTGATAAGCGGCAGAAACAAATCCTTCGTCCTCTTCAAAGATAAGATCAATATCTTCCAAAAGAATTAACGAATTTTGCGATATTTCTGAAGTCTCATTCGTGATTCGCTCAAACGGGGATTTATGTTTATTTTTTTTAATTCTGTGCGATTTCGTGGCTTCCTCCAATTCCCTCAAGATTATCTTTCCAGTCCGTCTGGAAGATGCGTTCACTTCGAGCACGCTGCAAAAACAAGTTTAATTTACTTGAAATAAAATAATGTAATCCGAATTTGTAAGATAATTTAAGTATTATTTTGTATAATTTTTTAACGAGTTGCGATTACCAACCTGTAACCAAGTTCCTCCGCTATCGCGTACACGCTTGCGCTCTTCCCGCTGCCGTGCGGTCCTAATAACACAGCAATCTGATTATTTTCATTGTTATATGAGGAACTGCAGTCCGAGGAATAAAACTCATCACCGCTGCTGTCGTTGTCCTCCTTCGTTAAAGTCGCTCTCCAACCGCTCAACCAATCTTTTAGCTTATTCGCAGCCTCTTCATTCCCAGCTATCTCTTGTGCACTCATCGGCTTATATTTATGCGTCCATATACAATTACGTGACTGATTTTTCTCATTCTCGATAGATTCCACTAACATCCTCTTTCGCTCATGCGCTCTCGTCTTTCTCCGAGGTGGCGATTTCTTTTCGGAATCACCTTTAATTGTCGATATAGTCTTCCACATTTTTCGGACATCCGGACAAAATTCTTCTATTTCTGATAACACTCGTTCAATATTTTCCTTCACAGGCTCGTTAATCGTTTTAGTCGCTCTTGCTTCTTTACAATTAGTAATATGCTTATAATTATTAACATCTATTGAAGGCACATATTTCTTCTCGACTTTCATCGAAAATTTATGTTTGACTTCGAATCTGATCGAATTCGATTCATTTTCTAATTGTGTAATATGACTAATGGAGGGAAATGGTAACATAGATGTGCCATTGTTCACTTTACGATCTGTATTTTTGTTTTCTACATCGACTATATCCGACTGCAGGAACAAACGTTTAGCTGCCGTAACAGTCGGATTTACTTTACGTCGTTTAATGAATAAAGGCGCCAGCTTTTCGTTCGATTTTCTCTTTAGAACGTTCTCACTGACAATGTCGCACTCATTGTCAATTATTGTAACGATTGTTTCATTCGTATCATTAATATTTTCTTCTATTTTATTAATTTCATTTGACTTTTTTAACACAATATCTCCATTAGAAGCGGTTTTGACAATGTTGCCGTTTTTTGTTTTTCTTTTGTCTTTGTTCCGAATTTTCTTAAGATGTTGATCACAATCCTTTATATGGACTTCATTATTTTCTATATTTACAGAATTGTCAGATTTACTCGAGGTACTAAACTTTGATTTGCTTCTCGGTGAAAATATTTCGTCATCAGTATCTGCAACTAAAATTATGAATATTAATTTTACAGTATTATTAAAGCTGAATATTTTCGTAAAAAAAAAAATAATAATTAAAATCAGCGATCAAAGTGTGAAAAATCATTGCCATCAACCATGAATATTGGGAGACTCTGATTATGTTTTACATCATGTTAAAAATAATATCAATAGTCATTTTGCTCGATATCGAGCATTGCATGAACTAGACATATAGGACCTACAATTTAATGACGAATCCAAACGGCTTTTTCTACAGGGTTATAGCAAAATACTCTCCGATTTTACCACTTCCTTCCGAGAAATGACAATTGAATAAAAACTATTAATTTTCGATCGGATTGGAACTCGAATCTTTAGCTCTTAAAGCAGTGCGCATCTCTCTGCGCCACGATCGCCACGGTTAAAAATAATATATAAATGATTATATTACCATTTAGAGAATTATTATCCTCAGAAGATAATTTTATACGTAAGGACCATCGAGGTTTATCTCGTTTTTGCTTATCTTGCTTATCTTTAACGGTCTGCGGAGAAAACAAATTTTCCGACGCTATAATATGAATATCGTTCACTGTAGAAAGATCTAATTCTGACTTTGGACATGTCTTGTTAGAATATCTCTTGTTCAAGATCGGCTTTGTTACAGGTTCAACATCAGAATTATCAGTCCTATGTACATCTGCTTTTACAACAAAGGTAGATATACATTTTTCATCCTTTTTTGCCAATTCCAAGGGTGATTTGCTGCATAATCAAAGTGTACAATTATGTCATTTGAGTAATTACAGAGCTACTGAATTTAAATTTCTACAAACTTTAGTAATAATTTTATCGTGCCAACAATAATTTAACAATATATATAGTACAAAGTATATTATATAAAACTGTACAATAAATATACATTACCTAAAATAATTTAGTAAGTTTCCAGACTGTTTGGTGCTTTTCACCGATTCTTCAAAGCTGTTGGCCTTTTTATGTATTACATTGCTTTTACTCTCGCCTTTAAAGAACTTTATGCGATTTTCAATATTCTTTTCTATTCTCTCACCCTCTTCTATTTCCACTATTTTTTTCTTTGAATATCCCTTTTTATCAGCCAAAGCTATCAGCTTCTCTTTGTGTTTAGATCTCATTTCTTTTGCATGATCTGATTTCTCTTTACTCTCAATGTCTTCTACAGATTGCTGTGATGGTGATTTATACTGTATTGATTTACTACGACTCATTAGAACCTGAAAGGCGTTTGATTCTTCCCGTTGAGAACCAATTTCATTGTGAAATTCTGACTCAGTCTTATCATTGAGATCAACACTGTTGGGACAGTTGTCGATATTCACAATACGTTCTTTCTCTTGAGAGATATTTCTCGTTTCTTCAGACTGATTTCCATCCATTTCTTCAGCGGGCTTTAAATTCTTAAAGATAAGAAGATTCCACTATAGATATTTATCAACAAATATCATTTGTAATTCTTGATAAAATTAATACCTCTTGGAGACGCCGCTTTATCTCCGACTTGGTCGAATCTGATTTTGGTGTTCCATCCTGTAGAATTCTATGATGACCATTGTTTACCTCGCCGTTGAACGGGCTGGGCGTCTTGTCGATCAGGTCGCTCTTGCTGTCGACTATATCGCACATTCTACTTGCAGAGCTATTGCGCGATATCCGGATCTTTACTCGTTTGCATTTACCTGACTCGATATTCTCCTCCTGCTGCCGCTCCTCATCTTCAGCGACATTGTTAGACTTGGTAGCGGCCTCCTTGTCGACGATATTTCTGCCGTTGGCAAAATATTGCTTAATGTCTTTCATACTTTAACAATAATCTCTCGTCTTCTTTTTCTGCTTCTTGCGGACTCTCGTTCCGTCAGGCATGCGGTATTATCACACTTCCCATTCTTCAATTCCCCCCGAAAGCTCTCGGGAAGCAACAGTTCAACGACAAAAAGCTAACGGATGTTATGAAGAAAAGATAGTGTATACACATACGTCAACAATGAATGAAGATATCAAGCCTGCACGGCGTTGAGATCCTCGTTAACAATGACAAACTAAACTCACAGGGAAAATCACTCTCGTACTGTGATCTCGTGTAAAATACTTATCAATTTATGTCGCTCGTCCCTCGGCAACATGACGAGCGTGATAGCACACATGCTCACGATTTCCCGCCTTTTTGATATCGCTTTGATTGAGCGCGAACTGGCGCGACGGCTGCGACCATGATCTGCGACAGGGGCACCCATGTGATGGTTGCACGACAATTTTCCGAAAAATGGCGGTGATAGTGTTGGTACCAACGGAAATCCCTAGGTAGTTCAAATTAAGTTTCTGTAGGTTAGTCACACTGAGTAAGTAGTAATACATGTGGTTAGCCGAAACCTTTTTGACGTATTTTGACATGTGCGTGTTTTGACATAAGCGTATGCAGACTTGATGCTATAGAACAATAGAACATTAAAATAAGAATAAAATTTATTATAATATATTTAAAGATTTATTTTTTTCCGACAAATTTACTTGCGTTTTTGCGTTGAATTTTTGAAGTAAGGTGACTAAAGGACCGAAAAAAAGATACCTAAATAGCTAAGTTGAATTTTAAGAATAAAGAGACAAACGGAAAGCAAAAAGATAATTGAATAGATCAAGGATCAATAGGGTTGTTGTTCTGATAATACCTGAAGGCCACCGTTATTGCCGGCCTTCAGGTATTATGACAATAATATTTTGTGGCAATAATAACGCCAGCAATAACGGCGGCCTTCAGATATTATCAGAATAACAATCCTATTGATCCTTGAGCTATTCAATTATCTTTTTCCTTTCCGTTTGTTTCTTTATTCTTAAAATTCAACGCAAAAACGCAAGTAAATTTGTCGGGAAAAAATAAATCTTTAAATATATTATAATAAATTTTATTCTTATTTTAATGTTCTATTGTTCTATAGCATCAGGTCTGCATACGCTTATGTCAAAACACGTATGTGCATACATGTCAAAATGCGTCAAAAAGGTTTCGGCTAACCACATGTATTACTACTTACTCAGTATAACTAATCTACAGAAACTTAATTTGAACTACCTAGGAATTTCCGTTGGTACCAACACTATTGCCGCCATTTTTCGGGAAATTGTGTAACCCATGTGATTCGCATTCTCGCACCCTAGCCATATGAATCGTCTGTTAGGCTGGTATTTACAGCCAATGAGAAATGACGGTTAAAAAGATGTAAGTAATCACAGAGCCGCATTAGCATCTTATGTCCATTTCTACCAATGAAACTTAACTTTAATCTCNGTTTAACTTATTTTCTATCTTTTTTTAGTCCTAAGAATTAGAAAAAAATAATAAGTAAGTTAAATCAAAATTAAAGTTAATCTGCATTGATAGTAATAGGTATTAAGTCCAATTCCACAATTTACTTTAACTGGAGTTTAACTAACAATATCCAATAGAAGAGTTCGTTTTATGTAAAATGATTACTTTGGCAAAGAATCTTGAAAAAGAGCAACAAGAGAATTTAATGTGAAACTCGACGGTTTTATTATTTACAGCAAATCGATTAATTACATTACAATTCTCGTACTTTATTTCTTCTGTCTTTTACTTTTCGTAATAATTAATTTATGACTTTTCAGATGATCTGCCAGTGATTCGCAACGGTGAGCCGCAAAAACGTTCCGAATCAGCTGTTTGTTTCGTTTAAAATGTTGTTGACGCTGATATTCGTCCTGTTCCTGCTGATTGCCGTCATTTACATTTTGAGTAGATTCCTGGCAATGGTCAGAACCTACAGAAAGAATGTTTGCGTACTGGTGCTCGGCGACATCGGCAGAAGCCCGCGAATGCAATACCACGCGATCTCTTTCGCCCGGGAAGGCTTCACTGTCGACGTTGTAGGTTACCCGGGCTCGTCGCCCTTGAGGGAGCTCAGCGAGAATCCACGCGTGCAGATTCACTACCTACGACCGCCTCCCGAGTTGCAAAACCGTATGAATCGGACACTGCCTTCCTTTCACAGATTTCTGCTCAATTACACTCTTCAAACTTTCTGACTTTTTCTCTAAGTACCCTATTTTTGTATTTATTTATAAATACAATTTATAAATGAATTCTCCGAATTAAAACTAGAAAAAGTTTGGTACAAAGCCCTTGAAGTTGAACACAGTTATTGATGTGAGTTAAAAAATATTTAATAAATAAAACTACCTTAATTCTCAAGGCTTTTGTACTAAATTTTTTCCAATTTATAGAACAATCTTGAGCAGTAACGATATTTATTATTATTTCAGGATTGCCACGTCTTCTCTGTTACATGATAAAAGTGTTGTGGCAATCGGTTGATCTTTTATGGCTGTTATTTCGTATGCGCATTTTGGATTCGCTCATAATACAGAATCCACCTGCGATACCAACCATTCCGATATGTTGGTTTTACTGTGTTCTAATGAAGGCGCAATTTACGATTGATTGGCATAATTATGCCCATTCCCTCATGGCACTGAATCAGGGAAGAAATAATATCCTAGTTAAAATAGCAAAAAAGATTGAGACATTTTTCGGCCGTACAGCAAAAAATAATTTCTGTGTCACCAGAGCAATGAAGGAAGATTTGGACAACAAATGGGGTATCCAGTTAGTATCACTTATTATATTTTAATAAACGGATAGCTCACTCATTAATCTTTTTTTATTGCAGAGCAAAAGTCTTATATGATAGACCAGTAGATAAATTCCATCCGTTAACTTTAGTGGAGAAGAATGAATTTCTACATAAATTAACCGAAAAGTATGATATATCAATTCATTCTTCACCCAGAAGATTCGGTTTTATTGTGTCCAGCACTAGTTGGACCGAGGATGAAGATTTCTCAATCCTATTAAATGCCTTACAAGGTGAATCTACATGAATCTCTTTCATTGCTTAAGCTTTTGTACAAGTATACAAAAATTAAAGGGAGTTACACATACGTGATACTTTTTTACAGAATACGAAGAAGCGTGTGAAACTAACGAGTTAAACTTGCCGGATTTGATCTGCGCGATAACGGGCAAAGGACCATTAAAGGACTTCTACATGGCTATCATTAACTTAAAAAAATGGAAACATGTTACAGTAAAAACGCCATGGCTTGAGAATGAGGATTATCCCAAAATACTAGGTATTACATATACCTGCGTATTGTTGCTAATTGAAAATTAATTTTTTTAAGAATCATTTTTTTTATAAAATACTTCATGCAAATATTTTAAACACTCTGTCTTTAAAATAGCTAGCGCAGACTTGGGTGTTTGCCTTCATACCTCATCCAGTGGACTGGATTTACCAATGAAAGTCGTTGATATGTTTGGTTGCCGTTTACCAGTTTGCGCATACAATTTTAACTGGTATGTTTTAATAATTAATACGATTAAATATGTTTATCAAGTAGATCTGCTTACTAAGAGTAATGTATCTTGTTTAGCTTGTCAGAACTAGTAAGGCACAATGAGAACAGTTTGGTATTTGCGGACGAAAAGGAATTGGCTGAGCAATTGAAAATGTGGTTTCAAGATTTCCCTAATAACGAGACACAACAACAGTTACGTGAAAAATTTCAAAAAAACATGTTTACAACTCAACAGAGTGAGAGTGATTGGCACAGTAACTGGAAACTTAATGTATTGCCATGTTTTTAAAAGGGTTGCCTTTAGAGGATTGGCATTTTTCTTTTAAAATTTGCATTTTTTTTCTAAAAAATTTTGCTAAAAATTATATATATGTATATGTATATGTCAATCTGTTTTATATAAAATATTTGTCAAAGCTCGAGCCACTATAGTGGCTTTAAAGGTTAATATTTGCATTATATTAATATAACTTTTAATATAATTTTTGTATATATATGTTTTGTGATCCCCTATGTTATTGATAATTATTTATTAATATCTATAGTCAGTTAATCTTATATTGTTATATTCTCAGATATATTAAATGCATTTAGAAATTAATAAATACTATCTAAACACTAATAGTTTCTAGTGTCATCTAGATTTCTATGACTTTCCGTTGAAAATATGATGTATGCAAAACAAGGGACCACTGAAATTTGAATCGGGGATCTTTCCGTTATTAATCACTCGTTAGCACGAAGCCATGTGTTATCCTATTCTAAGAACATTTTATTTGTAAAAATATAGATCTAATAAAATTAAGACATAACACTAATCTTATAAAATTAGACTGAATTTTACGCTAATTGTTTTTGTACCATGTGTTTAATATCAATTTTTTTTAAGTAATAAAAAGAGAAGGGTTAATGAACTATGTTTGATACATGTGCTGATAAATTAAAAACAATATTGAGAACACAAACGTTTCGATCTGTAATGGCACTGAAGATGACCTCAATACAGGTCGAAACGTTTGTGTTCTCAATATTGTTTTTAATATAATATATCCAGCATAGTTCGTTAGCCCTTATCTCTTTTTATTATTAGTTTATATATGGAACATTAATTTTCATTTGACTTTTTTCAGGAAGTAGAATTTTTTTATTAATATACAATCAATATATTTTACATTTTATTAATATGGTTTTTCAGTTGTGTTAAAAGAATGCTGAACTAATAACATTACAAAGTTGTGATTGAATCTCTTGACGTCGTACCCATTATTGTCTCTTTAATATCTTCAATTTGTTCTGAGAAATAAGGAGATCCAATCTTGATAGCAATAACGCTTATACCGTTAGGTATACGACATGCTCGACCGAGTTGTTCTTTCGTACATGCATAAATGTAAGGAATAGCTTTTGCCTCCGCTAACTTTATCAAACCCATCAGCAAGTCCAATGGTGTCATCAAATGCGTTGCATTTTCAGCAAGTACAATAAATTCCGTTAAGTGTTGTTCCATCGAATTCATCACGTCTGTCAATCCAATGAGCAACATACTTCTCTCCACGCAATACATTTGTCGAATCAATATTAGTAACTCGCTATTTAATTTCTCCGTTGCAGTGAAATCGGCAGCACGATTACAATCCTCGCACTATGCAAAAATAAATAAGCGTGAACACTTAAATATGATAATTGCTTATTCTAAAATTAATATATTGATGTTTTTTTAAAAAATTAAACGTGGATGAATTATACCATTCTTATAATTAAATAATTTAATTGTTGATTATTTTTCAAATTTTCAATTTTTGCAATAGCAAAAATATTATAAGCTTATCCTTCAAAGGACAGGTTCTATTCCAAGGAAGCTTGAGATTTAGAAAAGACTGTCAGAAAACACGAAAGTTTAATTGATCTGTTTATTATGCTTTAAATTTTCGTATACAAAAGATTTCATGAAAGAGAAAGAAACTGAGAGATTGATATATAAATTTTCTTTTATAAATTATTACAATCAAACTGCATTTCATTTCAGACATTTCGAAGTAGCAATAGAGATCAAGAGAGATGATAGTAAAGCAGCACAAAATTTTCATCATGTGTATTAATAATAAATGTGTAAAAATAACAATAGTTGCTTTCCATTTATACCGATACTCAGATAATTCTCATTTGACATCATAACTCAGGTAAATATTGTACATCTATTGAATATTCCTTTTTATTCTGACAAATGAGATTTAACTGAGTTTTTATCTATAATCTGCACAAGCTTCAGTCTGTGTGTTTAATGAGTCTTGTTAATTTATTTTAAAAGAGAGGTTTTAAATCTATGTTGTTAATGATAGCTTTGTCACTTTGAATAAGTCATGATGTCACAAGTGAGAATCTGAGTTTTGGTGTTAATGGAAAGTAATATATATATATATATATAGATATCATTTAGATTAAAAGCCTCTCAATTTCTTGTTGGATAGCTTTGATCTGTGGTTTCAATTGCCCCCCTTCATTGGTCAATACTGAACAGGCCACCACTGGTCTAGTAACTCCGCAGGCTCGTCCCAGGCCAGCCTTGCTCCGCACGAAAACATAGGGCACATTTTTGTCCTCGCACAACAACGGCAGGTGCAATAGGATCTCCAGTGGCTGTGTATCAGCGGCCATCACTATAAACTCGGAGAGGCCGCGATTTAAGGACTTCGTGGCCTCGTTCGCGCCCTTCTTCAGTTGTTTATAATTCTGTGCCTGCTGCACCAGCTGCAATATCTGTATCGACAATTCGGTGTTGGCCAATGGGTATGCCTTCGGCGATACTTCCTCCGTCTGAAAAAAAATCAACATAACGTATTTGAACAGCGTCTCGACAACTAAAACAGTTCCGCTTGTCGTTTCGCTCATGTGCGTGCACAAGCGACTCGCGCGTCCACGTGGGAATCCTAACCTCAAAAAAAAAGGCGCGCGTCACGATCGAAACGACGAATATTGTGGCACTACTCACCGTGCTCATGATTGCTAAGGGAGATTTCTCGGTTTCTTCTTTACCTTCACGCCTTGTGTTCTCGAAGCAGGAGCGAAGTCTGTCCTCTCAAGGACAATATTATTTGGGGGAACGTCGTTCCCCCTTTTCTCTGTTCTCGACTCTGTTTTTAATCTTTAAATCGCACTCCAAGCGTCGCAAAGCGCAGTGATGCGAGGTCACTTTTAATAACAATTGTTCACACTATGTTGGATATTAAAATGAAAAGGATAATCGGCAACCGGTAGTAGAAAGAGCAAATAAGAGCAATGAGCAAGCTGTGACGACTAGAAGCCGGTCTGAGTGGTCTGACGAGCATCAAAACTATGCCGGAAAAGTCACACGTTATCAGTTCCGAATTTGTTCACCAGTAGCGCTGGCTACTTTAACGTACCGGAAATGCCAATATGACTTATCAAAGTTGGATCGAGTTTTTTATCTTTTTCCGCGCTTCACGTTTCGTTACTCTTTCTGGTTTGCGCAATGCGCACTTAGGCATCTCTTTTCTTTCATCTATTGAAAATTCACCACGACGAAGATTTTGGAATTTATTCTTTATTTATTATTTTGATTAGGTCGTACCGTTTCCTCACTTTTTGGANACCATCAACTTTACCTGAACCTGAACCTGACCTTTTTTCGCGCGGTGGAAGATTTGATTGACTATCGCAAGTTTTGCCGCGCGACGAGCATTTCCGCGTCACGTATGCAGGAGCCATAAAGACATAAATTAGTGATTGACAATGAATTTTAAAACAGCCGAAATGTAATTTTTTAAATTTTTATCAAGCAATCCCGGCCTCTGTTTTGAATCTTTTTTCTTGTTTCACAAAATTTTAACTTGATCATATAATGTGATATCGAACTAATAAAAAATCAGAGTATCAGATTTTAATTATAGATGTTTTTGTAGAGTCTACAATGTAGATTATACTGCTGCAATTACCTCCATTTTTCTCGGTCGTGCAGCAAAAGGAACTCGCTTATTCTTGTCAGAAGGAGGAAATGTTTCTCTTTTTATTTACTGTTATGATAATGAATTTAAACAGCATTTTTTTTAAATAATAAATTTGCAGATATTTGATTTAAAAAATCTTGGAAAAATTCGCGACAAGCTATTTTAAGAAATGAATAGCGTTTTTCTCCGTCGTTTTATCATTTACTTCATGTAACGGACAACTCGAATAAATATCTGATTAGAATTATTACATTGTCCTTTTTTTTGAAAGGGAAAGGAATACGAGACACAGAACTGTAATAAAATCACTTCTATTTTTTTAAAACTAACTTTCTTTATTCGCGCTGCCATTTTATATGCATTATTTGTATCCAATGACTTCAATTTTTCAAACTCTCATCAGCCATTCTCTCTGCTTATTCCTAACTACATACTAAAAACAATTTCATGTACAAAAATAATCATAACAACAATAAGAGATAATAACAGACTCAGTAACATATAATTCACGTTGACATAGAAAGTAATAAACTTGCTTATTTTTATGTTATATGTATATATATGGTTCATATGCAAAAAATATTAACTCTTGATGGTCCTACATTTCACGTTTATACATATCAAAAGGCATTCCTACATTTCGGTACTTCGCTACATAAAATGATATCATCAGTTCAAAATATCGTTACGGATATGCGGTATACGTGTAATAGAGAATAATTGTTATATCATGTGATAAACTGTCGGTAATATCCGAAATAGAATATGTATGTGTATTGTTTCAGAACTATGACTTTACATATAAAAAGTCTTCTTAAAGTATGTATTACAACTTTAAGTGGGCTTAATATCGATACCTTTTAACAGTTTGCTAATTTTTTATGCAATATCTCTAAAGATTAAACAAAATTGTTTCCAAAGTGTTTATTTATTCGATAGTTTGATTACCGAAATATTTTAACGTCCATTATCCCGATTGCTGTCTTTTTATTCCTTTTCGATAACGTTATCAACTTTTCTAGGCAATTTCCCTCAACTTGTTTTACGTAACACATACCTTAAAGTATTTTACTTTCTCGCTTATCCAAATATTATAAAACATTATTAAACGCATTGTTTTAAATAAAATAGTAATTAACTTGAAACAATTAACTTGATGATAAATTCATCAATGCATTGTAATCATCATAATTACATTATCCTGTAGCAACTTGTAATAATTTTTTTACGTTAAGTATCGAAAGTTATATACGCGATTCGGCGCGATTCTCTAGCAGCAATGTAGCGATATAAATCTTGCAATAATGTCCTTTATATCGTACTTTGTAATGTCCAATGCGTTAATAATGGCGTAACTTCTTGTGCCTCTTTGACTCGTGAACATTGGTTGCTTAACAGTATCACAACATGGATCTTCAAACATGTAATACAGCGACATTTGGAGAACTCTACTAGATACATTGGATAAATATATAAGTCATATGGCGCATATAATAGTTATATTATACATATCTTCTCCATGGAAACATTAAGAAAGGAAGTGTAAGTAAAAAGGCACTATTTCTGGGTATGGGAAAGAATCAGTTTCTTTAGGCCTCCCTGGCTACTTCTATCAAGTCCCATCGCGACATCACAGACCTCGCATAAACAGAAGTTACGCCGCTGTGACTATGTCACCCTCATTTCATTACACTCACACACTTGTAAAATCTTGATCCATTATTCATCCATTATAGAACATACTGAAATATTGAACCGGACTAAAATTATAAATAGCCACTCGCAAATTCAATATGTTCAAGCATACCCAACAAATACACTGGAAGCATAAACTTATTGATTAGTTGCTTTATAAGCTAAAATGGAATTCATCATACGCTACAAAACGATGGAATTTTCTCATATTATCGCATACGGTTTGACTAGCCACTGGGAAAATTATTAATTGGCAAGAGAACGTTCAATTTTTCTACGCACAGTTTCAATATGCACATTATTTAGTCACAATAAATATCAGCTTGCTGTAATTGCATTATGTAAAAACACCGGTGTTACGTTATATTGACTGTCGAGGATGACATCGATTTAACAATCATTCCATTAAACGGGTGTTTCATGATCAGTCTCTTCGATTCTTCCCAATCTCCAAGCATTCGGATCTCCTGCCGCTGTAAGTTAAGAGAAATTTTTAAAATAATTTTTAATCATGACGCAAAACAAAACAAATATTTAAATTTTGAAATAAATATATTTAAAATTTCACTATAGTCGCGTTTTTTCACTTACAAGAAAGTTGTGTGCAGGGATATAAGTATAGATATCAGAAATGTATATATATTTTTATAATACTTTTAAATAGTCGTGAATGTGGAAAAAATTATAATATGCAAGTATCTATATATAATATTTAAATATATTGTTTCCCTTTCAATTATTATCAATTTTCAAGATTAACATGTTTTTAAAAATGTATGCTTAACATATCCGGTTTATGGATGGTTTTACATTTACATTTATTGTATATAAAAATTTTTGAAAGCATAGAAAAACTCACCTCTTAATACAATATCCAGGAAGAACAATTAATGGAATTACTCTGCGACATTTGTGTAATATGCATCCATTGCAGAAATATAACATGTACATCACATACGATTTTTGTGCTAGAGTGTTGCACGGTAGGTAAGGATATTACAGCGAAGACTGAACGTTGTACGACATGGGATGTGGGAGAAATGTACAAGGTGGTACACGTAGGTGGTTCGTATGGTGAAGGGTATTATTCAGTACTTCTTGATTCGTGTACAGCAGCGGCATTCTCTCTTCTATTTCCAAAGCAAAATCAAAGTTGATGCAAAATTATAAAAAAGGTGCATATAAAATAAATACAAAAATCTATAGCATGTATAAATCATTACTATATCTTGACAAATATTAAACAAAATATTAAAATGTATTACTTTGAAATAAGAGACTACGGTGTATTATAGTGTAGATTAAAGCTACATAAAATATGTGAGTGTACGCATGCATACTTTCTAAATAAAAATATCAATTGTTTTCTTTTTAATGTTTTCAGATTATTTTATATTTATTAGATTTACATAATTCTAAGTATGTAAAATTTTAATATAAGTCAGACAAAAAAATATAAGAAACAAATTATATTTACTATGAAATTGAAATTACATGAAAGTTGAAAACATAAGAATGATACAAACATGCGCATGCACGAATAATGTGGAAAATGTGCATTTTACTATAACAGAAGGAGATTACTGACAAAAATAAAAAATATACAAGATATAAATACAATCTCCTTTGTTTTAAGAAGAAATAGTGTCCCAATATATCAAAGCATACCAATAAGAGTAAAAATTCAAAACAAATTCAAATACAAAACATTTTATACACATTTTCGGTTGAATTCTTCAATATTGGCAAAAATGAAAACTACAGATAGAAATTGATACATACCTTGAAGTTGACGACTGATGAGAGCAGTAATGCCTTGACTATCACCAGTCTTTTTTACAACAAAAAGTTTTGTGTCAGGATCATTTTCTAAGGCTCCAATACCACCCAGACCAATTATCTGCCCATTCTGCTGCTGATGACTGCTAGCAGCCATCGTTTCACTCACCTGTAAAAATAATCATAAAACACGCATATTAAAATTTTTAATTTTTAAAAAGAAATTTGTTTAACAAATAAATTATATACCTGCATCAATTTTTTAACTACATCTCTGCCCAAAATGTGATCAAACACTGCCTGCAGGAATTGATCGCTAATTATGCTTAATTTTAGTTTGTCTCTATGCCATAATAATATCCTTGATTCTTCCATAGCTGTTATTGACACCTATAAATATAACAGAACAAATATAATGAGATGTCAGATATTTATATTAATATATCAGAATATTAAATAAGATAAAAAGATACTATAATAAAAGCATTTGCAGATATCGATGAATAATTTACCTGAAAATATTCGTCTGTTGAGACACCAAACCATTCTGGAGAATCCAGGAACTGATGTGGGAAGACGATATGCAATGCTCTTCCATTTTGTGAGACAACTAATCTATAAAGAAAAATAAAAATACAATGTTAATAGAACTTTTATAACAATAAATTCAAAGAACTTAAGTAAGGTCCAGTCTTACTTTCCCGACAGCACCAACGATAAAGAATCAACTTTGGTCACTTTTTCTTGTGCATAAACCTCTTGATACTTCAACTGGCGAATGATCTTCATACAATTTAATACTTTTCTGAATTGATGACGAGACACCCGTAATGGCTGGAACACTGCAACGTATACCTATGTAAAAAAAGACGATTGTGAAATATTTTTATTTTAAACGATTATTTTAAATATATACATATTAAGACTACAAATAAAATTTTATCTACATTGTACTATACATTATTAAATATTATTTCATTAATTACTAATGTTTAAGAATAGGTTCTACTAAGCAAAGATAGACTTTATAACACATCACTTAATTTTGATAGGAATTAAATAAATATCATTCATAATAATTTATAGTAACAGTGCAAAAATTAACCAAAAATCTTTGTGTATGATACAAATGCTGCAGTCAAACAGAAAGCAAATTACATAGAATTATATCTAATTGTACTACTTCTCAAGAGTTTCTAGTATCTATTCATAAGAATAAGATATAATCATAATTTTGAAAACTAGATAAATAAATACAAGAGGTTTCCATAGTATACATATCAAAATTTTACTACATCCTTTTTTCTCTATTGTTTTGTAAATAATTAATACTCCCTCACATCATTGTCTTCTACTTGATCTTCGCTTACCTCTTCAATTTCCTTTGTAAACTTGATAGGCCTGAGCTTGTAAAGAAGCGTGCATACATGGACGAAGTTGATGGCAACAAAGAGAGCATTCCAGAGAGCAGCATCCAGCCAGCAAGCTATTGTCCAGCCCCACAAAGCAAGAAAGGCACAACCCACGAGTAGAGTGCACCTTAAATAGAGTACACCATGTATGCCGCTTGGTGCAAGGTGTGACAATAGGAAGAAGGCATTTGCGAGTTGAAAGTAGACGTGATTCACGTAAATTCCTTGATAGGGTTGGCAGGTAAGAGCTTCGTACAGAAAGGTTGGAGGCACTATCGGCGAATGAGGATTACCGGATCCATGACTGACCACTGACAGTCCAGTACCTGTGCAAACACGAGAGCCACACGTTTCGCCGATAAAGTAATGGTAAAGTAATCGCAACCCGAAAAAGGCTCATTCTTCGGGTTACGCACAGTGATCTCAAGCGATGAATTGTTAAATGTACCCTCTCTATTGTCAGTGGTCACATTCCTGCATTCGTCGTTCTCGTGGTGTGCCGACGCTGGTACCGATATCTCCGACGTGACGGTATTACGAGGGACATTGGACGCGGCCGCATTCGTTAGGCTGGCATCGATGGTGATGGAGGTCCAATACAGGAGTACGACGAACGAAATGGAACCCCAGCCTATTCGGCTTCCTATCGGGTCGAAGCAGATCCACATCCCCGCATTACCACCAAGCTGGACCGTATTCGTTTCGCTCTACAAGCCAATTATTTTTTTCCATATATTAATTCATTTTCCACATGTAATATTGCGGTTCGTATATATTCCATCAATAATAATATTCATCTTTGAAATTATATACTTTCTTATATACATTTTCAAGTAACATAAGGTTACATTTGTTATGTCATACAAATTAATGATGTAATAAACTTTAAACTATACAATGCATTAAATCTATGCGTGTTGTAACATTATTTTAATTTTATATAATCTTACCGTTATAAATTTATGCAATAATTTTATTAAATTATTATGCAGATTAAATTACAACTGCATTTCATACTTATTCATGAATAACATAAAAACAAATGCTCGCTGCCATTTTGTAAATGTCCATCGCTCACATTTCTGTATTAATCTCAGCTAAAATTGGAACTGTATGATGAGAACCATCTTGCAGACTTCAGATCAAGGAAGGATATTTGCATTACCAACGGCTGTGGGAAGACAATATCAACATCTGTAATGCATACAATGTTTCATCAATAAAAATGTAAGAGTAAATGTTTCATAAAAATCTAGATTACAAGATTATCACTCGTAAGAAATATTTATTTCTTTCTAGTCTCTAGCAGTTAAATAATGACTTATATATAAAACCATCTATCTTATTAATAACAATCTTTATTGCAGTTGTTATCAAGAAAGGATTTATCAGATGGCATGACAAGTCGGTTTGGAAAAATAAGACTTTATCACTCCCTCACATTCTTGAATTCTGACTCTGCAAAAGTTTTTAATTTATCACTGCCTGTATCACAGAGCTCGATCTCTCGGAAGAGACGTCTACAAACAAGATAAAAGGCACATCAATTCTTGCACGTCCAATAAAATCGCGATGCAAGAAACGTGCAATAGCGTAATTCTACAACATCACCGGGCACACAGAACAGACGCGTGAACGATTGATTTATACTCATTCTTCCAGCGACCGTGGGCACTTTGAAGCGCCGCGGGAACGATTTAATCCAGTTTCCACGATCCCGTTTCCCGTCTCGCTCGGCGCGACATTCGCGATGCACATGTGTGTGCGGGTGCCCGTTGACCTGCCATTTTACACACGCGACCTGGGCACGTAATATCCACCTTTAGGACTCGAAGTAGACCGCAAAGTAACCGCCGAGCACGCGGAACGGATCTCACGTATAATTTCAAGCTGCGAGATTACACGTCACGGCGCAGGGAAGCGCGGCCGGACGGCACGAGGACGGCTCCGTTCGAACTCGCGGACTCTCCGCCGTCATCGGGACAAATCGGGGGAATCGCCGTCGTCACGGATATACCCTCCCCGAGATCGCCGCCGTCGTCGTCGTCGTCGATGACGCGACTTATCGAGAGAAACAGAGTATTCCCTTTCGAAATCAATAAATAACTTACTCATGGAAAATCGGCGACGGTGGGGGCGTACGCAAGGCATACAGATGAGAGGGCGAACGATGGTGTGACGACCGTCGCTCGTGAGGGAAGGGTGTCCGAGGGAGTCGTCGACGTGGGCCGGCCGTACTCGCCGAAAGCGCGTAGGCGCGCGCGCGCACGCACGCTACTTGCGAAACAAACCCGTGGATCGCTTGCCGCCGCTGCCGCGATCGCGCACCGCTCTCTCGCCCGCTCACTCGATCTTGACGGAAATGTCAAACTAGCGCGGCGACCGCCGTTACGCGAACAACGTCGTGAGCCCCATGGTCAGATGGGCACGGGGGGATGAAGCGCGGCCCGCGAGTCGACGACAAAGTAGGGGGGATGGACGATGGAAGGGCGATGCCATAGGACGTGATAAATATAGACCGCACGTTCGATTTTGCGTCTATCCCGTGATGTAAATGCACTTTGGAAAGAGGTAGGAAACTTTGAGAGGTTTGCCTTCTCTCTTTTGTATAAAAGGTGTAAAATACATTGTCAATCTTCCCCCCTCCCCTTCCGCCAGTGTAACTCATTCCTAGTTTTATGAATTATGTATAATGTAAATTATACGAGACAGTTCATATTTTTATTAATTTAATATGAAATTTCATATAAATTATTAATTTATACTTGTAATATTAATATATTATTATATTATATTAATTATAAAAAATTTAATAATTTATATTGTAACAAATACTTTAATACTATTATAGCATTATTAAATTTTTATCAGTAAATCTTGTAACATGTCTTGAATTGTCACAATCTTTTTTTGCAAGCGTTTATTCTTTTGTAGCATGAGTCTAGTTGCACGTTTCTTATAGGTGACATATTTTAAAAACGCTGTCCACTTTTCATCTGACGAAAAGTCTGTTTTGGTGAAGCATACTGTATTGTGTTTGGACATTTTTAAAAGAATTTCTTTTATTTCGGAATTTCCTAAATTGGGCGATGGAAATTTTCTAAAAAAATGTCCATTTACAATATTTGTTAGATGTAAAATGAAAAGATTAATTTTTTCTTCTTGTATTTGTCTTACCTTTCTCTACTTATATCATTTATTTTGTTTTCTAAATTAGTATCAATTTTTTCTTGATTATTAATACAAGGGGCATTTATTTCTTTTCCAGAATTTAAGAAAATAATTAAATTTTCACTTGTACCTTGAGTCAATAATAATTTATTTGTGATTTCGCTGAAAAGAAAGTGTATGTTATTCAAGAGTAAAAATTAATATATTATAACATGATTATATCTTTATACCTTTCTTTGGTTTCACTAATGTCGTGATTTTCTTCACGATTTTCTGAATTGTAAAGAATAACATCTTTTTCAATTTGAGACGTGATTCTCGAATTATTAAATGAATTTACAGCAGGCTCTTGAAATGGTAGTGATCTTCTCTTTGTATTTTTTCTAAATAGAAGTATTTAAAATAATTTATATGTTTATTATTATAAAATATTTAATATTTACTCTTAATATATTATTCTTAATTAAAGAATCTTGTCTCACTGTTTTTGTACAATCACAGAAGGGACTGCGGTATTCTTTAATCTTTTAATTCTTGAGTAAGAATTGATGTTGTGATAATCGTTTTCCATAAAATGATCACTGCATACCCTGGCTCCTTTGTACGAGACCACACGACCAATTTTGTGGAACCATTTATTCCTCATTTCTTCGTTTGCTGGTATCCTACAAACAGTGTACAGTTTGAAACTTTTATCAAAGAACGTATATATAAAATAAAAAGATATTTACTTTATTTGTATCAAAATTTAAGGTGTTTCTGGACTCTCTAAACTGTTATTAAAAATATCAAAATATTATTAAAAGACGTGTCTAGCAAAGCTTTTCTTGAATAATTAACTCAGCATATTACATGTTATTGACAGACATTTCGTAATGTATATAACTAATCGATTTTTCAATCAATTGCTTAACTCTTATTATCAAACAATTACTCCTTATTAAAAATATCTACGTTTCAATTACCTGTGAAATGATCGTTGAGGCTCCAATGGGTTAGTTTCCTTCGAACATATACAACACGACGAGACCATTTTCCATCAAATTATACTGTCATTCGCCGAATAAACAATATTTATCTTTGAAGTCAATTATACGTCCATATCACTCGCGAGACAAAACTCATAGGAGTAACTTAAATCAGAGAGAAACCTGAGAGCGGCTATGCCGGGCCCATAAGCGCCATGTTGCACCAAAACATAGGTCTATCCATGGTGGAAGTATACACTTCCACTTTCACCATGGGTCTATCTTTTTAACTGCACTTTCTGCAACGTTTATCCGTCCTCTTTTACTTCTCAACGTAAAGAGAAACAGAGAGAAGATGAATAGTGCAAGAAGTGCAGTTAAAGAGAACAATCAGTAATGTCACATAACATGAGTCACGTGGTATGTACATGGCGGACAAGTCACGTTTTCAAACGACTTCTTCTTTTATGAGATGATTTGCGATGAATTTTTTTAATTTAGAAATTTTTTCAAAAATCAAGAAAATAACAAGAAAGTGGTCAATAAATCTTACATCATTGTAAAATACATCGCGTTTCTCATTTAATTCTTAAAAAGGACCATATCTAGACACTGCAATGTTATTTAAATTATTTAGAATAAAATTATTGCTATGTCAATATTATAATGCTATGTCAAATTAACCCACAGATATATGATCATTAATAAAGATTTGTTTTTCATTACTACAATGAGCTACAGAACTTTTTTTTCAATTCCAAACATATTTATTTCATTTTAAGTGTATAGTTTAATTACAAAAAAATATACATTAAATACGAGCATGTCTACATTGATCTTTTCCTTCCTCTTCATTCCATACTCTTTTTGATATATTAAAATTATTTCATTAATGCTTTTTAATATTTGTGAATTGTATATAGTAAACTTATTAGTAAATAAAACTGTAATGTATACGCTACTTAAGAATTGTAATAATATATTATATTGTCATAATATATTAAATATAATATTCATGCATAAATTATATAATTCAGGCATAAATTATTTTACAATGTATTAAACATTCGTAATTGATTCGTAATAATTCGTAACGAGAAGACTCAACAAGACTCAATTCTCAATTCTTGGCCTTGGCCTTGGCTGTTCGGCGTGGTTCGGCTGAGTTCAACGGCCTCGGCGTTCGGCGCGCTGGCGGCCGCGGCAACTCGGCGTTGCGTGATCATTAGTCCTTGATCGATCGTCGAGTGCAGAGATCGGAATTCCATATGTATGTATGTACATACCGGAACGCGANCATATTTTACGGACAATTCGAAGTTTCCGACTTGCGAGAGTATAATTAAATCTACGGATCAACGATCTATAGATGATGAGCGTCAATGAAGTGAAGTGT
>JAJVSH010000077.1:945561-958319 GCA_021460005.1 Tetramorium alpestre | reverse complement strand
TACGCCCGACGAGACAGACGCGCCGTCTTCGGACGGTGGCACTGCCATCGGTGCGAGATTCCGATGCGCACCCCCTCCCTAAAGTGGTATAATATGGCTCTAGGCGAAGGTCCACTTTAAAAAAACCTAACGCGCCATTAAGTGGAACCTCAAGGGTGGTGTGGAAGTCCACTATTAATTTCAGTTTAAAATTGATTAAATTGCGAGACCAATTTGAAATAATTAAGGTGCCAATTCATGTAGCGAACAAATCGCTTCGAATAGAGATCACGTGGTCATTCGCAGTTCGCCAGCGAATAAATGCTGTTCGCCGGATTTTTTCAGCTTTTAGCGAATGTTCGCTAAAGTCATACTTATCGGAATATCAAATCAAGTTATGAGAAAATAGCAACATTATTTAATTTGAAAATGGATTCAACAAACGTATCAGTCATCAATTAAATTTATAAGTACTTTGTTTATCTATTTTAATTAATAATTAATAGCTAAATTAGCTATTAAAAATTCTAAACTTAAATGTGATGCAAACCATAGGCTATACTTAATAAACACTAATGAATGAAATATAAAAGTATAAAAACATATTAAAGCAAAAAATATTTACACTCTTATTCCATTATAAAAGATTAAATAGATTTTTCTCTTATTATTACTTATTAACAATTTTATTAATTTATGCAAAACCATTTATTAGTATGTAAGAGCTCTATATGATAACATGCAAATAACATTTAATTATTTTTTAGTTAAACATAACAGATATCTATGATATGATGTTCACTCATATACTATTTGCTTATTCGCGACGAATAATTCGCTACTTCATGGAGAATTAGGGCTACGGCACATGCTCTTCCGTAAAGCTTTATGTTACGTTAAGTATTGATTTTGGACTTAAATACGTACATAATCTTAAACTTCAATCAACGCACAAAGAAATCTTAACGTAGGCTACGTAGCTTATGTTATGATTTTGTTTGTGCGTTGACTGAAGTCTAAGTTTATGTACGTATTTGAGTTTGTAATCTGTACATAACGTAACGTAACGCTTTATGGAAGAACTTGTGCGGTAGCCCTTATTCGCTATTCGCTCATAATCATTCGCAGCGAAAAATTCGCTGCATGAAAAGGCACCCTTACTACTTAAACACTGGTACTAACTCATAGAAATTAAAAATAATCGTATAGAGATTTTCATTGGTACCAACATTATCCCCTCCACTTTTCGGGAAACTGTCGCCTAACCAGTCTAACCAACCGTTGGCCCATAGACTTATATAATAGACTGCGCGTTCTTATGGGCCAGCTTCTGCCAAAACCAAAGGATAGAGATAGTCTGTAAGTAGTGCGCTCTCACTCGAACACCGCAAAGAATGGGGGGGAGTACGGAAGGGATCGCTATGGAGACGCATAGCAACTTCTCCTCTTCGTGTCCCCACCACCTCCGTATTAGAAAGAGACATAACTACTTACNCTATTGCTCTCTCTTTCTAGTGTTGGCNCCAAACTCTCTCACGGAACGCGCAGTCTATTATATAAGTCTATGCGTTGGCCTAGCCGCCGCGCCAAACGTGGATGTAGAACTACGTGGCCACGTTCACTGTCGATAAATCGCTTCCGTGCATGGTGTGTCGCCGTGCTAAATCCACTTTTTGACCATGTCGCCAATTTTTGGTGTTTTTATGCCATATCTCTACAATTTGTGGATGTTTCGCGAATTTTATTAATAATTTATTACATTAATATATAATTTAATATTAATATAAAAAGATGGCTGCTCTCAGGTTTCTCTCTATTTAAATAAACAATAGGCAAAATTTAAACAGACCACAGACCACTTAAATTCTGTCTAGAATTCTAGCGTATTGTTTCATGCATGCGAAGTTTGACGCTCATTGCAATGAGTTAATTGTTTGTCCATGGTTGTTGAAAATTGCAACTGCCAGGTTGCAATTAATGTAGAATGCTCTTTAAAACAATTTTAAATATAAAATGATCTTATAGAGGTTTGCGTAATCAGTTGTGACTTTTACCAGAGAGATAAATATCTACATTCATTCTTCAATTACCTCCGGGTCCCTTTGGTGGTCATCAAAATCAAGATTTGTTCAAAATTAATTGTCTTCAACAGTATTTTATTGGTGTTACTGTCCTGAGTAATTAATAAAATTTTTGCATGCTGATAATGTGCTATTTTGCAAAAAAATTAAAAAGAAATAATGAGAGAGAAAAAAATAATTGTTATCGCTTCTTTCTCATTCGCAGTTCTGTACAGGGATGCCGTAAACAATCGATATATTCTATCTCCGTGCCTCATCAGGATGATTGCAACCAGTTCCGATTAACCTAATCGTCGATTAATTGTGACCATCATAGCTATTGGTCAATTTCACTGTATAAGCCAATAGCTATTTAGTCATAACGGAATTAATCGGCGATTAGTTTAATCGGAACTTGGTTACAGTCAGCCTCAGTCTATTGTTACTTCTATGGTCGGTGCCGGCGGTTTTGCAAGCGTCTTGTCAGATTGAGGTTATGAGCGTATATAAACCGCAAGGTCACAAAAACTGGACGTTCATGTAGCTGTCAATTAGACACGATATTCTTGCGGTTTCATTGATTTCTTTTCGTAAGGAAGTCAGAAAGATAAGGTGAGTGCTCGCGAACGCGATAACAGTGTTTAGGACATAACCTTTGCATATATCGTTACCACATTGCCACGGTAATATTTGCATGCTATTATTGACATCGAGAGCTATTCACGATAACATCTATCCAGCAAACGCAGAACATTGCAGCAACATTCGTCGCAATGTTGTTGCAATATTCTGTATTTGTTGGGCACGAACAGAACATGTTGCACGTTTATCGCTTGTGTTTACAAGTATCACTCTTAAAGGAACCGAACACGAAATGTCTGGCGGTATGCTGTACGGCGGGGACGAGATAGGAGCACTAGTCTTCGACCTGGGCCATCATTCCCTGAGAGTGGGTTATGCCCAGGAGGATACCCCGAAGGCGGAAATCCCGGCTGTCGTCGGTGTAGGGGAGGATGGCAATGGCGCGACCAAAGTCGAGCCTATGGACATCGATGATAAGAAACCCGACAGCAATATCACGCAGAATGGAACCAAATATTACATTGACACTACAATTCTCCATGTTCCACGGAAGAATATGGAGGTTGTGAGTTACATGAAAGACGGCATGATCGAGGATTGGGATCACTTTGAGAAGGTGAATGAAGGATATTCTACATGACTTTAAGACTTTCGTCCTACTTACACCTACTGACTTACTACTACACACTACATCTGATCTTTTACCGTTTGTATCTAAATAATCTCAACCGTAAATCTCAACGTTTATTCACCAGGTCTTAGATTACACGTATTCAAAGATAATTCAATCCGACGCTGAGTATCACCCAGTACTGTTTTCTGAATCACCATGGAATGTGCGTAGCAAGAGGGAAAAATTAACCGAACTGATGTTCGAGAAATACAATGTTCCAGCGTATTTTCTCGTAAAAAACGCAGTGCTAGCTGCATTCGCCAACGGTAGAGCAACCGGGATCGTCGTCGACAGCGGCGCCACGCATACGTCTGCAGTACCTGTACAGGATGGATTTGTACTGACACAAGCCATTGGGAAATCACCCCTTGGTGGAGACTACATAAGTATGCAGTGCAGGCAGTTTTTACAGGTACGCAAATATTGCTCGCGTTTGCCGAGTGTACCTTTCACAAGTTTCACTTATCTCATCCATCTCAAATAATTGTAGGACAATGACATTGACTTGTCACCTCCTTATATGGTGGGCAGTAAAGAGGTAGTTAAAGATCACGACAAGCCACGATGGGTTAAGAAGAAAGGTTTACCCGACGTTACCAAGTCTTGGCATAATTACATGGTAAAAAAAGTAATTCAAGATTTTCAAGCCACAGTTCTTCAGGTATCAGAATCGCCATATGAGGAGAAGGTCGTTTCTACGATTCCTGCGGTTCAATATGAATTCCCTACTGGCTATCATCAGGTATATATTTTGTTTAATGTCTCTAATGTCGTGCAAATCTCGGAGCAAGTTGACTGGAAGAAAATTATTTCAAGGACTTTGGAAGTGAAAGATTTCGAATACCGGAGGCGTTATTTGATCCTAGTATAGTACAAATGCGTGGAGGTATGGTCGGCAATGCTATGTTAGGAGTAGGACACATCGTCACAACCAGTGTCGGCATGTGCGACGTTGATGTACGACCAGCATTGTACGGCAGTGTTGTAGTAACCGGTGGCAATTCGTTTATTCAGGTAGAATTTTAATAGATAGAAAATAAACTAAACAATACCTTCTCTTTTATACTGACAGTTTTTTATGTATTTGTAGGGATTCCCGGAACGTTTGAATAGAGATTTATCTCTGAGAATACCCTCTAGCATGCGTCTGAAATTGATTAGCGCGAACGGATGCGCGGAAAGAAGATTTGGAGCATGGATCGGCGGTTCGATTCTGGCGTCGATTGGCACTTTCCAACAGATGTGGATCTCCAGTCAAGAATATGAAGAGAGCGGCAAGAGTCAAGTGGAAAGGAAATGTCCTTAAAGCGCGATAGCTCCTCGTATGGTTTCCATCGTATTACTGTCAGTGTTTGTATGAACATTGCACAGGGAGTGAGTACAACTATTGGAACTCTACATTCTACGATATTATGTATCATTTAATACAAATTATGATGCAGATAGCACGTGAGACTATAAAGCACTTTTTAAAATAAAATCTTTTTATAATGTTGCATCATGATGATATACTCGTGATATACGACGTTATTGAATTAAACATCTGCTAGTATACATGGATAAGCGTATTCTGCCTGTAAATGACATTACATATTGTTCAAGCTGTATAAGCAGGTGACATAGGAGAATTAATCTTTATTTATTACCGATATGTGCTGCGTACATAAACGATAAAATTTTATAAATTGTAATAAGATTTTTTATAAAAAGAACTCACACATACCATAGCAGATTCATGGAAATAAATTTGTTGTCTTTTCAATTCCGCACATCCTCGCATTTGCACACATGTCCTCAGTCACATTTCACTGCCAATAGTATTACATGCATCGTGTCGGAGTCGTGAGTGTCCCGACCCCACTTACAGCAAATGTCGCTGAAAGCGAAGTGGAGTATACCGTTCACCCGGAAGCTATAATTATCCTTTGTGACACATACATGTATTTTGTATGGGAATAATAAATAAATATAAGTACGGAAGTACAAAGGAAACGATCTGTCTCTTCAAATGCCTTATTAATGATTAATAATAAGAAAGTAGCATCGTTTGCTAAACTGCATAATTAAAGAAACAAACTGATGAAAAGGGACTTAAACTGAAGGACTTAAACTGTTTGTCTTTGACATCTCCAATAATGAAAGACGTTTAATTTAGCAAATTAGCTATCATTAGGTGAAATATTAATGATAGCTAATTGAAACATTATTGAAACATTAATAAACGGAGAGATAATTATAAAGTCTACACACATTTTCTATTTTGCATCTCTAGACGCAGCTCTAGTACAGTGGACTCTATTAATTGGGACTCAGTAGTAATCAGTAATGCTTGCGAATTGTCTGTGTAAAATAAATAATTAAGAAAACTTAAAAATATATAGAATGTCAATTGATCAAGACCGATAATTTCTTTTCAAGCATCACAAAATTTATATCATTTGTTCATAGATCTCGCAAATATGGCTTCTATCAATATTAACTAATATAGATCTGATATATAAAGTTCGTGCTTGTTCATGTCTTTCAAAACTTTGTTTCTGATTGTATGTCCTTTCGATGAAAGTAATATGGATATCAATGATTATATATTTATTAATAAAAAAGTTTTAAAGTTTGCTGGTCTTTATCCGACAAATGTTGTAAGATATATTATGTGTTGCATGTGTATGATTACCATTGTAATACCACAAGGAATGCAGATTTATCAGAATTGGCAAGATCTGTCTACTGTACTGGAAACGAGGTATCTATTCACAATTCCCCATCATTGATGACAAATAGGATTAAAAATATTACATGTCTGACTGCTTTAAGAAAGATTCAGATAATTTGATTTTATATTTTTTATAGTTCAGTATTGCTCACTATTTTACTTGCTATATTAAAATCTCTAGTTTGGATGAGCAACAGAAGAAAAATGGATCCTTTTATAAAATATATGTTAACGGATTACTGGAATATAATGACAACATGTATTTCAGAAAAACACGCGAATGTATATACGATGTAAACAATCGTTTTCCAAATTACAAGCATCTACAGATATATATGTATTATATCGTGTTATTTATTTGCAGATACGTGAAGAAAGGATATTTATTTACTAAAGGATATTTATTTTTGATTTGTAATTCTTTAATGTTCTTCTTCAGTTTACCTATGATTGAAATATTTATTGCTATAATCAAAGGTACTAGCGATAATAGTACAAGGCACTTTCCATTTTTAGCTTTATATCCAGAATCTTATTATACTTTTCCGATGTATGAGGTAAGGGTCTGATTTTTAGGGGGTTGAAACTGTTAGTGTGATAATAACATTCGTATACCCATTTACGTAGATTATTTTTCTCTCGCAAATAATGGCGACAAGTTTGTGTGGCCTTGTTATCCTGGGAACTGATACTTTAATTGCAACAGCATTATTTCACACATGTGGCCATTTCAAAGTACTTCAACAAGAGATAAAAAATATTAGCACTGAAAATGACGTTAGTATTTTTATTTTAGAAATCTTTTATACATCATTATATTATTATAAATTAATATATTAATTGTCTTATGTTGCTGTAAAAGTATATTGAGTTTTTTCTCTCTAGCTAGAACATGCATACATTGCAGAAAATATGCAAAAAATTAAATTGCATATGATAAATATCATTAAACATCATTATATAATTCTCTGGTAATAATTTTAAATAATTAAACGTATTATATGACAATGCATACAATCGAAATAAAATGTAATGATTTTGTGTCTAGGTTTTGCGATTATATGGAAACAGTTTTCAGTCCAATGCTATTTTTGCAAACAGTAGCTAGTAGTCTCATAATATGTTTAGTAGGTCTTCAAATTGCAACTGCAAATATAACTGCAAGTATAATTTCCAAGTCAGTTAAGTACATCTCGTATTTAATCATGGCACTTTTTCAATTGCTGCTTTTTTGTATACCCGGTGATGCTTTAATATACGAGGTAACAACAAAATTAGTATTCTATTAAAAAAGACAAGTACAGATGGGCACATATACATACGTGTCATATTATATTATAGAGTTCTATGATCTACAAAACTATGTATACAGTTGCTTGGTATAAATTGCCAACTTTATTAAAAACTGAAATACATTTGCTCATATTGCGTAGTCAAAAATCTAGTAAAATAACCGCAGGAAAATTCTATGTAATGCATCTGGAGAATTTTAACGGAGTAAGAAATAATTACTTTTTGCAATATAAAATATATCAAAGTTATAGAATTGCTACAATATGTATACAATAGATATTTTAAAGATAATCTAATATTTATAGGTGTTGAGTACGGCTGTTTCATACTTTATGTTGCTTCGCAGTTTTGGTTCGGATGAAACTTCTATAAAGTTATAATTGAATAAAATTGAATAAATGTGTGTAACTAAAAAATATAATATTGAAAAAAATAAATAATACAACATTTAAAAATTGTGTGTAGAAACTTAAGCAATAATATGGTTCGTATATTATTATCTAGTAATATATATACATATATGTATGTATGTATAAATATATACGGGGTCCTGTCCTTGTTTTTATCCTGTTTTAGCAATACTACAAATATCCACCCCAACCAAAATACATTTGACATAGATTATCTATATTTGTCGCTTCCAAAATTAAATGATTAGTTTGTCCTTCGACGCTAAGATGTAACGCGATATTTTCTGCCTTTCTTCCAGGATATCTTATCAATCCTTTCAATCGTTGTTCAATGTTTTTTATATGTTCTACGGCCTGTAGTAAAAATTAATAGATTAATCTCATGTTTTTTCTTGTATAATTTAGTATAAAAAAATATATCTGTTATACTTTTTCATTTGTTTTTTCAGCTGCATCAACAGGTTGATTCTTATTCCAACTAACGAGTGGATCATAGACAAAAGGTGTGAGTACACTCATCAATGTACTCGATTCTTGTCGAAGTACTCGCATAGTAATTTGGCAAGCGCGTCTGAATGGTCCTTCAATTTTTAAAGGACCCATAGCATCTACCATATTATGTGTCAAGCGAAATGGTACTCGTTCAGGCCAATCAAAGAATTCGCCCTAAAAATTATAAGTATGTAATAATTAAGATAAATGAGATTAACAAGATGAGAAACAATGATTACATATTTCTGTGATGTATGTGTGCGTATGTGTGTGAAAAAATTATAATTTTAAGATGAAACTCGTTTTTTGAATTTCTAATATCTATTTGCTAAGTATGAGATTTACCCTATTGAACAAGCAGTTGAAATCAACATGTACGCAATCTCCGCATGTAGAATCGAATAATATATTTTCTCCATGGCGATCACCAAGCCCAAGTATGTATCCCACCATAGACATGACAGCAGTAGTCCTAATATATGCTGTGCGAGCTTCATACCTTTTTCAAAAGTTAAATAATTAATATCTATATACATACATAGAATTGCGAAAAACATGAAATATATTTTATTGATACCATCCGTATGAATCGGGAAACATAATGCGAAACCAATCCCCGAATACAGGAGGATGTCGTGGTATTAGCTTCTTCAGAAATATTTGCCTCTTCTTTTCTAATGGATCTCTTATATCTAATGAAAAGATAGAAATGATGAACAAATTTTTTTATGTTTGAACATTCTCAATGATTATGGCTTACCACATATCATCGTTTTAAGTTCCTTATGTGTAGGTGCAATACCTCTCTCCTTATATATATTTATAATAGTAGGTCGGAAACCAACGAGATTTGGTATCCATTCTATTAAACCGCATTCTTCGTTTAACGGCACCACGCTCTGCAAATTAAGGAGAGTTAAGATTTAAATCAATCAAATCTGAACAGATACTGCTAACAAGCCTTACATATGTGCGTATATAAAGCCTCCTTTGTCGTGATTCTCTATCATTTTGAAGATACTTATTCACGATATCATTAAATTCCATCAATCTGAAATCTCTACGTAAATCATCTTTCGGCTTACACAGGAAGAGGTATTCTTTGCCATCTGATCCTCTCAGCGCGATTCGTCGCGGACGTTGAAGTGATGGCATTACTACGACGTTATCTTCTATTTTTATTATATGTACCCATCTTCTATATAACATAAAATATATTGCGGTGTTAAGAGAAAATAGAAATGTTTTTTTTTTATAATAAATGAAATACATACAATAAAAATGGATTATGATTTTCAACTGAAGCGTTCTTGGATGGAAGATGTAGTTGTCTGAATTTCGTTGTTGGTATCATGATTGAGCTGAAATCTTTACTTGCAAGTAACCTCGGTAAATGTTTTGACAAATAACTCACAGATGTATTTAATGTTCCCTATTATAAAATCAAAAGTATATTATTATAATATATATTATTCTTCATTTCTTGATATAAATCACATGTATTCTTCCATTGTGATTAGTTTTGCTAATATTGCAATTGAATAACTTACATCTGGTATTGATTTATTAGATAATTCAATCAGTTTTTCCCAGAGTCTGTGAAAGTCTTTAATAAGTTTAAACATGTCCGGTGTTTTTAACTGCGCATGATTTAAAATTTCTTGACATCGCTTTTGTCGTGCCGGATATGAAGACTGCAAAAGAAACAAAGCGTCTTTTATATTTCTGTCAATCATATAAAAAAATACTGTATATATATATATATATTAATAAAATATACATTAAAAACTGATGCCATCATCCATAAGCAATGTTGCGGATACGCTGAAATTAATTTCACTAAAATTGCGCATAGAGTACTTTGCACTTGCGAAGATGGATGACAAATTCTTGATACAAGTTGACTAAATGCTGTCAGCCACATAAACGTCGGTAATCTCTGAAGGTAGACATCTAAAATATAAAAAACGATTCGTACTCTTTGTTAATAGTATCAATTGTTTAGGCATAAATCTTTTCTTTGATTTAGTTCAAATGTAGGTACCCATGATCTGAGTCATCCTTAATAAACGATCTTTACGAAGTTGAATAATTTCTAATGGAACGGAAGTGACTGTAGCACGAGAAGCATTATCCAACCAGATGGTTAACATCTTAGGCATCGAATGATGAATATACTTGCAGCCATATTGAAGCGATTTGCCATAAAAATTCATCATGTGTATTTGCAGGTCTCTTGATTGAATAAACACATTTAATGGTAAATTTTATCAATTAATTTCAATTGTATCATGACAAAAAACAAATTATGTTGAAATAGTAGAAATTTACCGTCTATTTCTATCTCTATCGTCTTCAGACATTCTCTCAACAATGGTATCATAATACTGAGCACACGATACCCAAGTTTTTTCCCAGCACCTCCATACTTCAATCGCTTCTTTATAGTTAACGATACAACCATCTGTATCGACGTTAAGAGTTTCATCGTTGTATTTTGCAAAAAGAAGCTTTGCCTGAAAGAAATACATATGAGATAATCATTTTCTGATGATCAATGAATTTTATCTTTTAATATTACAGACCTTTGCAAACTGTCTTCTTTCTTCGTTACAGTTTTCTACAGGTAATTGTTTGTAATATTGCGCAGGTTGAAAACAATTTGAAAAACAACGATTTAAAGTAGTAAAAGCATCTTCCTGACAACCCTTCTGCCAATATAATTGAGCTTGCTCTATGTATAATGATTGTGATGGACACCAATCACCGGCCGATAAAATATGCATATATGCTTGTTGATGCAAGCCAGTCCTAATGGAAGAATTTATTCAATACAGAAATTACCAAAGATATGAAAGAATATATCGTATACGTACTTTCTAGCAATTTTGGCACTTTTCAACCAGATTTTGCCAATTTCTTGCTTAAGCATTAAATTTTCTGTATTTTGAGTTTTTCGTTGTAATTGTACAGCTAAATCTAAAGTAGCTCTGCGCATACTCAGAACAAATTCTACACCACGAGATGCTCTCAGTAAGTGCCCACGTTTTTCCCATTCTTCCAGCATTGCTGGGAGGCCTTCTACATTGTTTAACATCATTGAAGTTGCTTTATCAAATTCATTCAGTATATGTAATCTGAAAATGATGTAACAAATACATTTCAACAATTTAGAGAGAATATCAATTACTAATACTTACTTCATAATGTACGAATAACTTTGCTGATAAGCTCCTGGTCGAGAAGCATCTTCTAACAATGATACTAAATTCTTTTTTAACGAGAGTAAATCTGGTTTTGTTCCCTTTATGAGATCATCTAGTAATACATGTTTTACATTCTTTTGTGACGATTCATCAAATCGGGAGAAATGAGCAAGTCTCCAAAAAAGCTCACGTTCTGTTATGAGAGGTTCTAATTCTGGCCTGTCATATTGAAAAAATGTAACTTTACAAATTTATTTAATTATATATTTAGTTACATATTTATATCGTACTGCAATATTACCTGTTACTTAATAGACCCTCGGTAATGTGTTTGGCAGTGAACGGTTGATCCAAGCCAAGATAACATTGAATCATACCTTGCAAATATGTATGCTTTGAGTCTTTTGTCTGCATGAGTCTCTCATAACACGTAGCTGCATCCTAATCAAATTCCAAAATGTAATTTAGTAGAATAAAATTAAAATTTTTAAGTAAAATGCATAATTTGTCTAACAGCACCTGAAGTTGTCCATTGACTTCGTGAGCTAAAACTAATTGCTGCAAAGTAGGAGATTGATTTTGAGTTGCCAGAATACCAGATACTCCGTCAGGATCATCGAGTTGCGCATAAATTTTCTGTAATAGAGTTCTATATTGTAAAACAAGAAGAAATGTGTCACATTATCATGTCAAATCATGAAGTGTTACATACAGCGAGTAAACCACCTTCTTTTAATTCTGATAAACCTTTATTGCTAGATGCCATGTGTTGTTCTAAATACATTAATGCACGATGATATTCCCGTGAATGGTAACAACCTTCTGCTACTACCAGACTGTCCAATCTATCGCAGAATTCTAAAAATAGCAACAAAATAATTATATCAAATTTGATCTATACAATTTATATAAATTAACACAGTACGTGATAAAATAGACATTTCTTATTACAAACTTTTCATCGCTTCATATCTATCATCTTGAAACAATCTTCGTTCTTTGAGCCATCTTTGCAAGTGATCCAATATACAAAAGATTATCTGTTCCAATCATATGAAACATTTAATGATAATATTAAGATTTAATGTTAATAAATAAAATTATTAAAAAATTTATGCTAACTCGTGAGCAGCGTGTACGTCTAGTTTCTTCTGAAATTCTCTTATCATCAGCCTTTACATTCTGTCCATATCTAAGTGGTCGATGACGCAGAAGTTCAGGATCTAGTACAGATTTCTGTCTAATATCGATCACAGCTAACATCTCTTCTCTAATCTTAACATGGTCTTCTTCTCCATTATTTGCAATTATGTATGCTGACAGATGAAAGCAACATTACGTATATATATA
>JAJVSH010000077.1:901838-945246 GCA_021460005.1 Tetramorium alpestre | reverse complement strand
TATATATATATTAAAGATATAAAGATACTTTAACTTACACACAAGGTACGGTAAACAAAATATTAATGTTTTTATGTCCCGTTTAAATGCCAATTTGCAAGCTTGTAATACATTATTGAGTGTTGTATCATGTACAGCATTAAACATACTGCATAGCCAATTATAAGCCCAATTTTCAACTGACGAACCTGCTTCAGAACTATAAATTTTGGTATCAGTTACAGATCCATATCAGATGATAGTAGCTTGAAATTTCATATAAAAATTACCCGTAAATAGGATGCGGAAATTCATCATCATCACTGACAGTCGCTATCTTGTAATGCGAAGTCAGAAAGGGGATAATAATTTGTTGCGTTGTGGGCGGTAAATTATTCCACAACTCATTATTTCGACCTTGCGGGGAAATATCATATGCCTTTAATATCTCCTAGAAATATTCACATTGATAAACAGAATTGATTTTCTTTCTTAGCAAATGCATATGTATATGTAACATGTATGTAAAAATTTATACCTGTATAGCAAGTGAAAAACAATCCATACTTTGACTATTTTTTTGCATTTGAAAAGCCCGCACGTGTTCGGAAAGTAATGCACATGCAAACTCTTCATTCATGTTTGATATAAATTTACTATCGTCTATAATATAAAAAGAATTTTAAACACATTTAGAAAGATATAAATTATTGTATTTGTTATGCTAAAAATGTGAAATCTAGTACCTTTAGAAATAATTCTTCGTGGAAGAAGACTTGGTTCGATAGCTCCTAATTCCCCGAGACATTCTCCGTAACATAAACGGATAGATTCGTCTTTATCTTGACATCCGATTAACAGAATATCTAATAACTTAAAAATATCATATGGATACATTACACTAATATATGTATATGCGTAATATATTTGTAAATATGTAATAATTATAAACGTACTTCAACGATTAACGGATGAACATCGGTTTCGCTTAATATCATCTTATTAAGTTCACTACGATGTTCCTCTAAAAACGTTTGCAAATGTTTCAGAGCTCTAATTCGCACTTCATCAGTTTCGTGTGTAATACGTTTCAACCATAATTTTAAATTAGCATTAAATCCCTGAGGTCTAAAATTCAAGATTTTTATAAAATACACATATAAAAAATGTAAGTAAAATATACGTTAAAAATAGAGGTTTACCTTGCTTGTAAAATATGTGCTTTGACTATATCAGATATATGAGTGGGAACATTCATATCATCTATAAAAAATAATTCTGAAATGTGATTATGTCCCTCATTATTCTGAACAATCAGAAACTCTAACATATTATTGACTTTTTCTGGAAATATTTTTTGGAGTGGTATTAATGATACGCATATTGTTGGAAACAGCGATCCTAAATCTTCAATAGCTATACTGGAAACAATATTTCAGAATTACCAATTTAGAATTAGCATTTTGTATGTGTTAACTTGCAATTCTTCGACATACTTGTGAATAAATGCATCCCACGCATCACAAACCAAGCGTGAGAAACCTGGTCTTTTTAATCCAAGCGAAGTTCGTAAGGTGGCTAAAATTTTATATCTAAGCGGAGTTAAGTAAGCAGCACCCATGTAACGTATTAAGACGGCCAGTGAAGCAAGTGCAGATTGTTGCGTATATTCATCTGATTTGGGACCGAGTTTTATATCAAAATTCACCAATATACCATGTAATCGTAGATTTAAATAGGACACCTATATGTATATATAATAATAATAAATACATACATACAATATTGCAATATAATTAATTAAACATAATAATTAAAATACTTACAACTTGCTCCTGAGTTCTAAATTTTCCTTTCTGATTAGTATCATATTCTGAGATAATTTCTAACAAGCTTATTATTCTTTCAGGCGAATCATAAAAATTTAACATAAGTTCTTCAAAAATTCCCTGCAAAATTATAAATATATGTGTTTCTAACAAATATTTCATATTTTTCATGTTGTAAAATTAAGAGAATTTAACAAAAATTGAAAATTTTTACCATAAAGGATTGCTTTGTAAGAAGTGCAAGACTAGTTTTCGTTAATCTTGTTACAAGTTTTAAACACTCTGTAGCTATTCGAAGAGGCGTTTCTAAGAAAGCATAACTGCAAATGTACTATAAAAAAAAGAAACATACAGTATACATTAAAATTATATTATATTAAGACAGTTAAATCATTAAATATATAATACTACATACTGGAAAATATTCTTGAAGCATTTGGTTTATATCCATGCGTATCAATTCGGCTATGTCATATAAAAGCACATTTGCTTTTGGTACTTCAACAATAATGGTAATTAAAAAACAGACCGCATAGTGACCATCCTTGTATAATAATTGACGTGATCCTTCATAGCCTATACATTTAGCAACACGATGTACCGTAGTTGCCATATTATATGAAAAATGTATATAATTGCTAACAGCACGTTTCATTAGAAGCTGTAAAATAAATTGATAATGCAAAGAGATATTATAATTTGTATGCAATAATTAATAAAATAATTACTTTCAAGACATCCTTTCGATAACGAATGTATAGAGCCTTTGGAGTAACATTTAAAAAGTCAGCAATATCTTGATATGTAGCTGTGGCAGACGCCACAGCTGCGTGTGACGAATTTGGATGTGTTATTGTGATTAAAAATACATCAATCATTCTCCTTTCTGTTAAATGTAACGGAACACTAAAATTATTAAATTAATTAGTTAGTTAATAGAGTTATCTGATATTTTCGTAAATTCATATCTGTGCGCGTGCGCTATTAAAAAGTTTTCATATCTTACCATACGAAATTTTTTGCAGTATCAAGTAATGTAGCATGTAAAGAATGATTTGACGTGTTCAATGCGGTCATAAGCGTATTCGCTATAACTTTAATTATTAGCTCAACATATTCATCTAAATCATCTGATACAGTATCCGGCAAACGCTCACTGTCATGTTCCATTATAGCGATCTTATTGCTCAATAATTGCCCAATTACTGACGCAATGTTCAATCGAATCTCAATATTCTCATCATATATATAAGGCAGCCATTTTTTCGTTACATCATTCGAATTAAATAATTTTATATGATTTGAAAAAGAAAGAATACTATTAGAAATATGCAAACGTATGGAAGCATTAGTTGAAGAAAGTAGTTTGAAATATGCTTTGAAAATGTGATCATAGGCACTTGGCAGACAATACATGTTGGATTTGATGTCTTTTGATCTGTTTTCTGTACAGCATTCACAATGTATTCTCCATTTTTTATTATTTAACGATTCACTAAAAATAAGTTAATTAATTCATTATTTATAAGTATAATTATATATATTAACAAAATACCTTAATAAAATCATTCTTCCTTTTCCAGACGAGACACAAGCTATATGGCCTAAGACATCTGCAAGAGTTTCATGTATTTCTGTTTTCGTCGAAAATAAGGCAGTGTTTAGAACATAGTGGTTAATGTCTTCCAACTTTATGTTTGTATCATTTAGTAATAATACACAATGTCTATAATTTTACAATTAATAAGTACATGTCATTTAAAATTGTATAACAGAATATAAGACATAATACTTACGATACTGCTGCAACAGCTATTTGCGTTTCAGCATTCGATACACATGTGCGTAATAATTTTAATATTTCTTTTCCACTGCCATGTATGCATAAAGTTTCAAGGCATTCTGACATTGTTTTAATATTAAGAGATTTTGCTTTTTGCACCATTTTTTGACTGATATCCATAGATCCTTTGAAATCTTGTGTAAATGGCAATGCCAATACTGATTGCAACAAAACTTTATTCGATTCATTGTGAGCCATTAAACTCATTAAAATTTCAAAGATAATGTGCTCATTTTGACATTTATCAGAATTCAAGTTTTGTATGAGAATTTTTAATATGTCATTTAAATCGTTTTCATATAGTTTAACTTGAATCTTCTCTTTCTCTAGCCATAATTGCAATAAAGATGAGGCTTTAATAATATGTAACACTTCGATGAATTTTTCAGCTTCCATAAAATTCATCAATTCCATTCTTAATAATTTCCATGGCTCACTGATATTTGTTGCAAGAACATTTTTATCTGGTGTAACAGCCCGTTGAATATCGATAAAAACAAATTGTATACAAATCTTAATAATAGTCTGAAATAAATACAAATGATTAAATATAGAAATAATTTTAAAATAAAAAATATAAAATATACGATTATGATTACTAACTGGACAATATACAAAGTAATTTAGAAGCTTTTTAGTTTCTAAAATAGTAGAGCATCGTGGTTCTACTATTAAATATTGCTTAATTTTGTGACACGCTGCTTCTTCTAATTTCTTCATTGCTTCAATTCTTACACCGTACGCTGAAAATATATAATAATTTATAGAACGTATTTAAGAAGATCTATAAACAGAAATATAATAGAAGAAGGTACTTACTAACAAATTCCGAAGCTATAAAATTAATAATTTGAAAACACAAATCTGTCATGTTAATAGAAACGTGCGATAATTGTATTAAACGTATCAAAGTTTCTGCAAATTGAGATAACATATGTATAGGTAGATGATCTCCACTAATCCAAGTTGGAAGACTTTTTACTATTTCTAGGCTATACATAACTAAACTCGTACATTTCTAAAAAAATTCAAATATATTTTTAAATACAATACAAATCTAATATAAAAATTTCATTTACTTACATTGTTATTAATAATACAGTTCTCCATTATTTCTGTGAACAATTGTAAAGCTTCGATTTTTAAATTTGGAGGAAAATTAATCAAGATTGTCATTATTCTATCCCACAATTTTATTTCGTCCCAAACTGAAACACCGGTTTTCGTAATTATCTGTAAATACAAATATCATCGTGTTATTCAAAATCAATGTCATTAAACTTTTTATTATAAAATTTGTTAGAAAAGTAAAACCTTCAATAAAGATGTTTGAATGGATGGTACGTCTGACAATCTAATTTTTACAGGAAATGGTGTCAAGTCCAAATTCTCTATGATATCTTTTTCTGTATGAAACTTTGAGAGAGTCTTTTCTTCTGTCGTACTTGCATAAAACTCTGATATTTCTATAGAGAAAATGTAATGTTTTATCAGTAAAAAAATATATTTAATCATGTTTTATCATATATTGGTTCATTGATAATTCATTATTACGTACCATCGAGTATACTCAGGTACTCTGAAGTAATGGTCTCAAACATTGTCGTGTGATGTCTTGATAATATTCTGAGCATACAAGCTTGCACTTCAATGCTATTTGAAAGCACCACATTGCTCGATGGTTTACAGATCAAATAAAACATTGTGCCAAATAACCAGGTTGTGAATGCTGAAAGTACACAGACGATATATTATCAAGTACAGTTTTTGGCAATATTGTATATTTTACAAATATTAATACCTGCATATTGTTGCTGTAAAGTAACATCTGTAGCTGCGCCGTTACTAAACGGTGGAACTAATACAGTGGTCAAAGTAGAAGATCTTTTCAATAAAGACTCTAGAAGAGAACAGAGCATCTGCTCTGTCGGAGGATTCTCCAGATCAGAAAATATCGCTATTATTGGACTGTTAATAAATTTCCATACCGAGTCTGCCACGGTTATCCTACGACAGGAAATTATTGTAAAAATATACTTGTCTATTGCATTATCTTGTGATCAAAACATACAAAATAATTTGTTAATCTTTAAAATTGATAAGTTACTTTGATACACAAAATAATTATCTAGATATTATGTTTTGTTTCAATCACGCAGTTAATTGCATGAAATATAGTTCTGTACTGGATATTGCTATATTTATAAGAATAGAAGCTTATACTTACATGTTACTATCTTGAGTATTCGCAGAATCGTTATTTTCCATTATTACGTATAAAATTGTAAGTAAATTACATGTGATGTGATTTCAATCGCAAATTAGAAAATCTTAAAGGATTCTTCTCGTTTCTAAATTTATTGAATCACAGATCCGCAAGTTTTTCCACAGATCCTTGTATCAACAAAATTCTTTATTGTTCTTGAGTAAAAAAATTGATCTTCACGCGCGCAAGTTATCAAATTGAAAAATAAATTTGTAATTAAACCTTTCGCGGTTATTCGAAATCTCATTAAAGCCGTGTTCACATTACAGTTCAACAAGTACACTGTAGAAACATAAACGTATTTCACGTAGTAATAATTTAATTTACAGAAAAATATTTACAGGAAAAGGTATACTGATAGAAATTCATGTATTATCTTCTTTATTAAATACATCTTACAGCTTCGACAACTAACAATTGTAACTATTCACTGTAAAATCGTTAATCTTCTTTTTTTTTCTCGTTATCAACGGAGGGACAAACAAGCTGAACCGAACCTCAATGAGAATTTGTACGAGCAACGACACAACCAACGTCAAAACAGTTGAAACATCGCGAACCGCGTTTCGCACTCCTTCCAAATGTTTACGCGTTTCTCCGCGTTCCGAAACTCACGAAGGTGCAGGCGAGAGCGCGTGGCGCTGCACCCACGGTGCAGTTGCGCGGCGCGCACGCGCAGGCGTGATCAGCTGTTTCCGTCTAGTCACGACGTGTCTCGCGCGCGGGCGGCCGTGCGTGCGTGCGTGTGTGCCGTTCATAATGTTTTTCACGCGCGTGGACTCAGCCGCGCGCCGATAAACGCTCCGCGACGATACGCGTCGCGTTTCCGGCCAATTAAAGTTCCTCTCAGGCCTCCCATTTCGAGGTCCCTCCCTCTCTCCCCCTTCGCCATCTCCCCAGATGAGCGATCCGCGATCCCGCACGGCGCCGGAAGCTTTTCGATAATACACCACGTCAGATTTTCGCGGTAGTGACGGCAGTGGCGGCGGCGACGGTGGGTAGTGGTGGTAAACGTGATACGCGGCGGCGGTGATGGTGGTAGTGCCGTCGTCGTCGACGTCGCTCGTCGTCGGTAGCAATACTGTGCCCGTGCCCGCGCTCGTTCGAGAGCGACGACGTGTGTGATAGAAAAAGCCGCCCCTGATGCGGCGGACAGTCACGCCGGCGCCCCGTAAAAGGAGAGGATGAGGCCCCGCGTGTTCTGCGTGTACTGGGCGCTGCTCCTGATATCGACGGTGTCCAGGTAAGGCGCCGCGGCGATCCGTATTCGAACGAATCGATCGACGTGCCAGTGCGCGACGTGCAATCTCGTTCACGGTCGTATTCGAGAATGCGAATTCTTGCGCAAGCCTCGTCCTCTTTCGCATCCCTGAATGGAGCGAATCCAAGGTTCTGCGAACCGAGATATCGCGCGATCCGTTTGAAATGTTTTGGAGCAAAGATTCCGGCAAAATTAAGTTAACTTGTGTATTTTTACATTTTTAATAGTTAGTCTGACAGAGCGTTATTTCTTTCATGAATATTAAAACGGCAACTTGATCGTTGAATTTTGAATTAAACTTTCGTTGCAAACGCTAAATTGAATTTTAGACAATGAGCTATCTTAGAAAATCTCTTAAGTAAAACTTGATTGTCTGTCGGCGAAGAATCGTAACCGATCTTTCTTATGAAGCTTTTGTAAGAGATAATTGCTGATTTTTGCATTATGCAACACTGACGCGATGTTACCGCTGGACAATAAACTTCTTTTTGTTGCAGTGGACTTCTGTTTCTAATAGTAGCTTCGGAGAGCGCACAAACCAAAGATTCCTTTTTCCATCCTGAGAAGAATGAGACTTACGGGGCTTACAGTAACGTTACGCTCAATTACGAGGACCATGAAAGTTTTGAATCTTCGTCTATACTGGATGCTGAAATTGGAGCACTAAAGACTAATCAGAACAATCTGTATGGCCAGGTAAGACCGTTATACAATTTTATATGTATATAATATTTAAAGAATATTTGTTTCATATTGTCAGAATATAATAGTAAATAATATGTATATCATTAGTATAAATATAATAATGCATTATTATATGTATAATAATGATATACATGTAAGAACGTTTAAGTAAATCTTTTCTATATTTTTTATTTGCATATATAGTTTATTTTATATATTTTTTACATTATTTTACAGCAAGAAGCTACAGTTGCTGCTAGTTTTGAGACAGTTACTAATGAGGATGCTGAAGAGAAAAAGGATATTGATATTTTAGCCGAGAGTCTCACGCAACAACCTAATCTTTCTCAAGGGTAAGTTTGTGCACATAATTGTTTTTTAATAAATAAGTTATTTCGAATAACAGTTATGTAGGGATATAAATCGACCATTATTGTGTGTGCGTGTATATATATAAAGTAAACCTGTTATTATTTTTATCTAGATAATCGATATGAACTGCCTAGTAAATGCGGTAATATGTGCTACATTTATCGATTATTTTATTATATTACATACAAAAAATATTTCCCTTTTTATTATGTTAAAACATTTGTGCTTGACGATAAATTTATTATCGTGCATAAGTGCATAATATCATAATTTAAATATTTTTAAAAATATTAAAATAATTAAGATATCGAAGTTGTAGAAGTTTTTTTCGTGATCGTGAATATAAATTTGTTACGAAGAGTTTTATTTACATGAAATTACAACAAAAACTCAAATCAAGATCTTGACAAAATTCTCTTTTTTTAATTTAGATTTCTTAATATTAAAATGATATATGTATATTGCGGGATGAGATAATAAACTAACATTTTTATTTTAAATAAACTGTTTAGCTTTTTATTTGTGAATATTTTTATATTAAAAAATTAAAATTTCGTAAATATTTATGCTATTAAGAATTCTCTTCTTTTATGTCAAATCTTTGTAAGTTAAATGTACTATTTAATATTTATATTGACATTAAAGAAGCTATCAGTTGACCTGTATTTTAAAATTGTTAACAGATCTATGTATGTATATATTCTTTTATATTTTTTCATTTTATTCTGAGTATTTTTATCTTATCTTACAATATTCTATGCTATACGTTAAAAAATTACTTTCTTACCGAGCGCGAATAAAATATATGATTTATCTTTAAATTAAAAAAATTTTTCTTGAATACTCGCTCACTTGTTTTTCTGTGCTATTGTTCACGCTGAATTCTGCAAAATATGCATGCACATTATAAACGCAATATTATGTGCATATTTCGTAGAAGTCTATATACTTGCAAATTATGATGCTTGAAAATATAGAGTCAGAATGCGAGGAAACATTTTCCACCGGGAATATTTTCCACGCTTCGCATAAAGTGCAAATAAATTTAATTGCGTCAATACTTATTTATCATATTCTTATATTGCAATTGGAGCATATTTTTCGAGAACTTATATCGTAAGTTTTTCGTCAGCGGATGTTCATATTTATCTTCATGTTATAACTCTCTGACTCATTGCATGATAATTTGTCTTTTGACCAATTATTTCATGCCTATCAAATATATTAAATCAAATAATCGATTTATTATAACGTTAATTATAATGTACACGCTGAAAGAGTGATTCTTTATTCGTTAGCTGCACAGTACATCATTATCTTTATTGCCGATGTATTTTTGTCGCGTAAATTGCGTTCGTTTGGTTTTAATATTTTCCTTGCATCTTTGAGAAAAGATGCATTAATTAATATGACGAAGAGTCTAAAAATCACTATCTTCAAAGAAAAGCATCTCCATATTGGAGATTTAAAGACGGGAAATAAAATTAATGATCTTCCAATGTTGCTCTCTCTATTGCAAGCACAATATATGTATAGTAATTGATTTTTCCTTAGCATTTATACAAAAAACGTCAAAACGTATGAAGTGACACATCTGTTATTATTCATGCGTGTGGTATATTCTCACTGGTTAAATGAATTTTATCATTAACCTTTTCTGAACTTTTGCGTCGTATTGTGGAGTAAGGCTTGCAATAGCGGTTTCCGGTAATATCGTTTCACGAACTCAAAATTGCCAAAGCGTCATGAATAATGTAAAATGCACTTAATTAAATCCCAAAGCGCTAACCAATCCTCTCGTTGTAGTCACTAAATTTCTGCAATCATGCACAGTGTATAATTCCCTGTGACCAACAAATTTAATTAATTACAATTATTAATGATACAATTTTAAATATAAGAAAGATAAAAAACAAATTTAAAAAAGAAACTTTATACAATGTAAATAATTTTATTTAAAAAATTTGCAAGAAATTCTCGTATTCTTTTGTTAGAAATTTTGAATATCTCCATAATTTATCATGAAAGCTTCCATAATTTATTTTATTATTCAATGAAATCTCGAATTAAATTTTACTGAAAATTTGATCGAGGATTGTTATTTGTCCATTTTAACTTCTATTGTTAAACAGAATATTGCAATGTTAAATTTTACATTTTCATTGAAGAATTATATTTTGAAAATTTATACAAAGCGATGTACGCCTATTTTTTTGTTATAAATGACCAAAGTATTCTTGCTTCCCTTTCTTGAATAAATCAATACGAATTTATATTACCCGTCGTTAAATAAATATTATTTGTTTGTAAATAAAATAACAGGTACAAGTGTATTTTAGCTACTGTAAATTACTACGTAATATTGCATCGGCATATTTGCCATGCAATTTCATTGTTTTGTAGAATTTGTTTTTTTTTATTTTTCATATCTTCTTTTATTTGTTGATATAAAAAATATAATGTGTACAGAAAATTTGTTGCAGTCGTAATATTAATTTTTTAAAACTATTTTTAACATTAATACATTTTTAAATTAATGTTAATCATTATTCTTTTGATCAATCATTATTGATCATTATTCTTTTTTTTAAAAACATTAGAATAAATGAAGAATGTAGAAAAGAAATATTAATAGAAAGAAATTGTAGTTGATTAGATCGTGACACAAGTTATATGTTGACATTTTTGCTAATCAAATATTTATTCTATAAGCAGTACATCACGACATTGAATTACTTGGGCGTTTCTCGACCGTCAAGTTCTCTTATTAATAATTGATAGAACTTGGCAGGGACAATTAATCTCTATCACTATGTGTGAATGTATATGTGTTTTTGTGTGTATGTGTTGTATCCTCGGCTCATTAACATCGAGATAGATTCGAACGATCCGTCTCCATATGTGCTCCTTTCGCTCCTTGTAGATTCCAACATTGAGCCGCCAGGATCAAGTCTTGATCACCTCAATGCCATTCGACGTCATTATATCGCTGTATACGCTTAGTAAGAGGAATTAGGCGCGCATTTGGGATTTATTGTTAAAGTAAATTAATCCTATTCAATGCGACGCACCTGTATCATGCGCTTAATGATAAAATAGCGATTTTCTCGTACACCGATATCTCGAGATGTGATATATCTCGATTGTTATATCGCTATTTACATTTGCGCTCTACATTTATTGCGTACTTGTATTTTGTACACGTATGCGCCGATAAGGGCAATATTAACGTAATGGTGACTGTGCATTTTTATTTCTGCATTCTGTAATTCCGCTTGGAATTCTTTAATGACGTCAGGCGAATTAAAAGATTGATTAACAAAACATCTGTTATTAATGCGATTGACAAATGATTAGATAGATTAACGAGAGGTCATATAACAGCTTACGCATTCCATTCGCAATCTGTCGCTTGACATATCGCGTGAATTCTTCTCTCTTGCTGCAATTTTTATACAGTTTTATTATATTTTTATTTTGTTTTTTATTTGATTAAATGTTAAAGATTTATAGAGATAATTTAAAACTTTACAAAATAAACGCAATTAGCGGCTGTATAATATTTATTTAAATAAATACATAAACATTATCGTATTTTGAATAGAATATTTGGAGCTTCTATCTACGCGATTTCAAGATTTTGAACTTTTCTTACTGGTTGCTCCACATTTACGCTGAATGCAGAGAAGTAGTTATACTTTTTCATTCGTAAACGACATCGTACTTTGGAAGTCATTTTTTTGCTAAGTTTAATAAAAATTGCTCGCTTTTTTTAATATAGTTCAGCTACCGCAAAATCCGTTCAACTTTTTACGATTTGTACATCACTGCAAATATAATTTGTTTTGTTGTAAAAAAAAATCTAACCAACGCTTCATTCTTGATGCAAACAAGTTCGTTCGCGAACAATTTGAAATGTATTTCCTTGATATAATATCAAGTTAACTAAAGCAATGCACTCCGCATCTGTCAGTAATATAAAGGAACAATTTTTTATAGAGATCAATACGATTTCATTGTATAACATTGTATGTGCATGATATAAAAGAATGATTATTTTTAGAAATAATTTGAGGCCAAAGGATATCTTATTAAGAACATATTATTACAAAGGACATTAGTCTTAAAATAGTTTGTACATTTCACATTTAACAAACATGTTTCAAAATTAGCGTTTTATTAAAAAAATTTTAAAATAAAATATTCTGACTCTATAATTAATAATTGCTACTAATTATTATTGAATTAATAATTATTGCTGTTTTATTATTATTATATTAATAATTATCTGGCATCGTGTTTTCTTAACACGATTACAAGTCAGTTTAAGCAATTGCGGAATATTCTAGGCATATTTTTCTTCGTGCAGCAGTGCAGATTAGGGGCATGTCTACTTTACGGATATCGAGATGAAAAATGAGTCGCCGGAAAAGGTTTATTTCGTTTTCTATCGCGAAAATCTATCGCGCCCCAGTACGCGGGGGATGAGGTTACACAAGGGATACTTCTGGCTTGCGTCCAACTCGACCGTGTAACCAAACGAACCCGCGATCAGGCGGAATTTTATGTGAAATCTTCACTCTTCCTTGCACACGCTCGAGTCGAGCTCGGTGCGTTCATTGCTCGCGTGTCACAGAGCCACGGAAATACCATACGTCGGAAGCGACCTGTGCAGGACCGGGGATCGCCCTGTGCAGCACGCTGCAGTTGCAGCTGTGTCCTCCTTTTCCGAGGTATATCTACAGCCGGATCATGCTCGTATCCCTTCTCCACGAATTACATTTCGCGTCGATAAAAACGCGGAACAAGCCGCATCATTCGCGATGCCAACATTTTTCTGCACAGGATGTCTGACCTCATTTTTCACGTCGGGCTCTTTGATGAATTTAGAATTGCTTCTTTCTCTGGAAAAATTCTAGGGAAAGTCATTATCTGTTACGATTTTTTTATATCGCCGAGTTCAAGATAGTAGAATTTTGCATTTTATTTTGTATTTCATTTGCAGCTTCTGCTAATAAAATTTTTTTAATTAAAATTTTTGCAGTAATCTCTAATCTCTAATCTGTTTAAACGATTAGTTTCATTAGTTTTATTACTTCCGAAATGAAAGCTTGTTATTTTTTTTTTTAACTGTGTCTGCGTTTTAAATCTTGTGATATATTGTTTACGGCTTTTTTTGCAATATATAATCGTCTATTTCTAACAAGAAGAGATTTCGATGAAAAAAATGTGTGAAAAAATGTTAAAAGGAGACTAAACTGATAACTCAGTATATATTTAGATGCACGCGAGGCATACGCGTGCCGTCGATATCGGAGTAATGCGTTATTTTTATTAGTGCATCGTAATAACCGTAATGTTTCTTCTATGACGTAGAAGGGTGGGCATTTCCGTGACGAGAGATACAGACTTGAAAAATTATTATTGAAAGTACGCGAGAAGCTTTTCCGTCTTCTTTTCATACGTTGAAATACGTATAGATCGATAAATCACCGCGCTTTCTAGCTTCGATCAGTGAATGGTCTTTAATTCCACATATAGAACGTCGATATTTATCCAGGATCGTCTTTCTTTAGCCAAACAAATTTTGACTCGATCGTGAATAAGTATCTTTAGATGCACGTATCTTTTTAGTTAGACATCTCAAGAATCGCTTTTAAGTGAGTTAAGAGACGGATATAAAAATATGCACAGATTGCTGTGAAATTTTGAAGCGCATATTAATTTGTTTACAGACAATACAAGATATTACAAGATTTTATTATCTATACTTATCTTTATATAATTAACGAAAGAATAATCAGTGTGCAAACTCACACTTTGGAAAACTTTATATTGATGATAATTTTTCATTCCGTTACTTTAATTGCTATCACATTCAATATATTTTTCCAATATTGTTTGGCTATCCATTGAAATATTTATACATAGAATATTTTTGTTTTAAGTTTGCTCAAAAATTTTTAGGTACATTTTTTAACACCACGTCACTTTATTCAGAACTTCTCAGCTTCACATTAGGTACTTTTGAAATAAAATCTCGAAATAAAAATATAAAAGAATCTTTAAAGAAAAGTTCTGAAAAGAAAGCACTTATCATGAGAGTTCCGCTACACGTTGCGCAATCCGAAAAATGCGGGACATTAAAAATTTATAAACAAAATACCTTCCAGGCAAAACACGCGCCACTCCTGCTCGTCTCACTTTTACACGTGAATACTTTATAGGGCATAAAAAGCATCGCAGCAACCGCGGCTGCAACCGTTGGCTGCAAATTGTTAGAGTTCTGCAGTGGCAGGGGGATGGGCGGTCGGGCGGGCCAAGGGGGGATTCCTGGAGAAAAAGGGCAGATTAGAAAGGACGAGAAAGTCTCGACGGAGGGAAAGTCGCGGACTCGTGCCGAGGGGGAACGCGAAAGAGAGGAGGGTGCTCTCGTGGAAGTAGGCTGACAGAGTGCGGTCGTGAGGGGGTGGCGGCATGGAAGGGTCGCGCGCTGCGACGCTGCACGAGAGGGCGGATGTCAGTCCACGTTCGAGCGGCCGCCGGTATGGGCGCGTGAACGGATCAGTTGATCGGGCCGTGTTTCTTCTCCACCCTTCGCGGTTTTGCGATAGATACTTAAATAAATTACGACGCCTGAAACACGCGGTCTAGTGCGATCAAAAGAAAGTGCGCGCATACATGCATACATGCGTGTAACTATGCATAAAAATTGACCCAGTGGGACGGTCATCGGTGCATGCGTATCGTTAAAGACTTGGATAATTGCTCGAAGGGGCTTCTCGACCGATCAATATTTACTGTCGATGTGAAATTCGCGTAGCGACGATCTTTTGATATTACACTGAGAGGAAATCGGTACCAGTTTTATACAATTTTATATTTAATTCATAGTAATTTTGAACGTGACGGATTCTACGAAGAGATTTATTAGTGAAATTGTCACATGATAGATATACATTTAATATTTAATATTTATAACGCATAACAACGTGAAAACTTGTTGTTAAATGTTATACGTGTTATATGTAAATGTTAGTTTCTCAAATGTGTATCGTTATGTTTCATGTTGATGAAAATTTTTGCTGTTTGTCATCATACGTTCAATAACATTTTCAATGTTCGGAATGTAATAAATATTTTTCAATGTTCGGAATGTAATAAAGTAGTGTAAAATAGGCGAATAGAACCAGTTTCTAATGTCATCTAGATCTAAAGATCTTCTGTGACTTTCTGCTAAAAATTGTATGTAGGATGGGAGCCTAGATTTGAACTCGGGTCTCTTTTTTTACTAATCACCCGCATTAGCACAGAACCACGCGTCATCTTATTAATAAATATTAATTATTCGAAAATTTTTTCAAGTGAGTTTGTAATAATTAATCTTATCATTTACATTCGTCTGTCATTAGCTATGATCTATGTTTAGATATGATCAGGGTACGTTTTGGGAAGGAAGTATTTAGGAACATGTTGTTTATAGACAGATCCTGACGCGATTCATTCTGACTGCATTAAGAAATCACGTGTTCCACGCAAGTTTATCGAGCTCAATACAAGCTGTACGTTGCGTGATCGTTAATTTCCTATTTATTCAATTGAATTTAAGAATCTTCATGACTCATTTGTAAATTCACCTGTGTATTTTTAAGCTTTTTTTTGTTTTATACAAAGCACTGTTATTTTATTTTCTCTTAAAATCTAATTAATGAAGACCGTATTTACATTTCTTCGTCCGACCATACCTAGATTCGTTCTACTATGAGCTTTTAATAAATGAGGTTGCGTTCTGTTTCTCCTAGGGAGAAAATATTATTGCTTGAATGAAATAATATCTTTATTAGATTAGATTTTATTTTAATAATTTTTAACTCACATTTTTGTCATATTAACATTAAAAAAATTTACGTTGGATTATGTAAATGATTTGTAGACATTCTAAAATAACAAGTTATTATTGTGTTTCACTTGATCAATTTGATGAAACTAAATATTTTATTTTTATTTATTTTTGATTAATTTTATATTTATACTTTATTTCTAATTGCGTGATTTACAATATGAAAGAAGCAATAAAAATGTTATAAAAAAATGTTATTCGACATAACAAATGAAGAAACAGGTACAAGCAAAAATATAATACAAAATTTTTTTGCACATAAAGATATCTACCAGGAATAAATTTGGAAAATTTAGAAAAACTTTTGAAAAAATATATACAGCATCAATTTTGAGTGTTCAAATATCTTTGAACACTTTGCATTTTTTGTATGAGATGATAAAAAAGAAGTATTGATGCGTGCATTTTTGAACTTTTCTCTTCACCTTGTACGAAACGGAATTTCTTTCATCGAACTTTTCTCTAGCAGGGTAGTCGACTGATAAACTTTCACGTTTCCTTTGCGCTTCTCGGAGCACTGAGCGGAATTTGTCGAATTTGTTATACGCGCACGAAGGAAATACGAAAGGCACGACCTTCGAAAGAGAGAATTCTTGTATTCTTTTCAGAATCATCTTTCAGATATCGACGAATAGATAGTAACCACCAAATTCATGACTTTCTTGTGGCAATAAGGCAAATGAAACTTTTCACTGCGACTCGCTGCCAGAAAGTAAAAAGTGCGACCATGTAGATTTTTCTTCAAGATTTAGCTTTTATAGAGCTCGGCAAGTGCCTTCATCTCCGGAAAAAGCTCCTCAAGAACTTCGTCAATTTCTCTTTGCTTGCTACATTTTAAGGTATTTAGAGGATGGGATCTTTTCTATTATCTTTGCGCAGGGAATAAAGTTTTAAGAATGCATTGTTGCAAGTTTTTGAGTGCATTGTTTTCAAGTTTTAGGAATGATCGTGCATGTAAACGAATACGTATTTGATTATTACATTTTTATAACGTTGATGAGACTTTTTTTTTGCATTTTGATTTACATAAATATAATAATGAAAATAAATATATATATTGTAGGCAAATAGTTATTATAGGAAAATAATTTTTGATTAGACATATACTATCTATCTATCAGGCAGATAGATAGTATATGTCTAATAAAAAATAGCATTTGCCTATTAGTGTAACTCTTAACGACAGTTCGTTATCGTTATAATGTCGTTGTGCAGTATTTTTACTATGTGAAAATGATAACGAACTGTTAAGAGTTACAGAATAATCCTACAGACAGGTAGCATTTGTCCAGTAAAAACATAGTCAAAAGTTATTTTTTAAAATAACTTTTTGCCTACGATATATACAACTAATGATATATACAACTTAACAGAAAGAAAGAACTTAAAAGAAAGATAATTTTGTACGTAATACATAAACTTTGATTTTTAAGTCATAAATCGTATCTTATATTCTTTTTTCTGCTGATAGTAAAAAAGAAATTTATTTTGGTTCAAAATCCATGTTTCTTTCCTTGTCTACGATAAAAAAGTTTTTATCTTTCATAAAACTTTGATAACAATATCTTTATTATTGCAGAGAGATCTTTTTTAGATCCTTTTACAACACGTAGTCTGTTTCAATTTCCAACCACGGCTAAAATTTGTGACACGAACAGTTTGTAGAACACGGGTATAAAAATTTTTCATTTATATTGCATATGATATCCAATTTTTCTATTCGAGATACTAAAAATTTTGTCTAGTGTACAAGTATTTTATGTTTGCTTAAAACATCTTTCTTACATAATGAAAATTTAATGCTAATAAAGGGTGATTCACTTGGGGGAGCAATTTTTGTTCTACAAACACAAGTCCGGAAATGCTTAGTTACTATCATCGTAGGAGCTATCATCGTGTTACGTACGGTCGCTGTGGATTAGGCAACTCGCACGACTGCAGCTGTAAATGAGCCCTTTAGGGCTATGCAGGGTCACTCAGACGACGGATACATTAGATGAATGTTAGCTAGTTTCTTCATTCGTAAAGTCTTTCATGGTAGAGCAACAGATAAGATTGTTGCCAGTTATTATTCATTTTGGATTTCGAATAGCACGAAAGGTAAAGGTAGAGCTTTTATTGTTTAATTATGATTGTCATGATCGCGGTCATATTTACTCATACGTTCTGAGCAACCGTTATGGCCATCATCCCTTTACAACTATATTCGTGCGAGTTATAGCCCCAGGTGTCCTCTATATGCTGTTAACGTTTGACATAATAGTGGTTAATTACTCTGTGTGTGCGCAGGGAAGGAGAAACTAGCTAGCAGACGTAAATGTTTCAGTATTTCAGTATTTTAAAGTGCAGGTACGTGAGAATAACGTTACGAAAATAAGGTTATGACAATTATACACTGTAAGCATTGTGTTTATTCCGTAAAATATGTGTATAATAAAATGACATACTTGCTAATAAGAAGCAATTACAAATGCTGCTCGTTAAGAATGAATTTTCCATTTTTGCTCTAAAATAATGTTATGACGACTTTCACGGTAACGAAAATAACGGAGACGCTCAAGAAGCAAAAACATTTCTCACAAAAATTGGTACAGTGGAACATTTAAAAGAAAAAAAAAATTGCTGAAATAATAGCTTTTAACGAAGCGGGACAGTAGAAATGTGAATCGATTTCGTCTCGCTCCTTACGGTGACGATGATCGAAATGGGACGATCAGTTGTTCTTGTTGGTGAAGTACGTATCTATGGCGAATACCACAGCTGCCAAGATCGCAAAAGAACCGGCCGCTACTGTTTGATCGCTGTATTCCTGCAGATACGCGTGAATTATGTTACTCGAGAAATTGTCCCAGTCGCGAATTAGAATGAGGCCGGCAGTGCAACACAGAATCGTTCCCATTGTCGAAAAAATGAGAGCCTGCAAAAGGAGGAAATGAAAAAATAATATCTTGTAGCATTGTCGTACGTCAAAGTTTGTCAGACACAAATGAGATACAAGAAAATTGCGACAGAAAGACAGAAAATTAAATTTTCGGAATTACTTTTCTTCGGGAAACGTGAGAGAATACTGCGAAATGATAACACACGTAACTTTGATTTTCTAAATTCTTCACACGTTTGACAGAAATAAAAGAGAATGCCAATTCTTTCCAAGTTTCCTTGTATTTATACAAGAATAATAATTCTCTTCTTTTATAACATAATCATTTTTGTCAGTAATCATAGATCGCATTTTTTTATACTTTGCGCCAATGGATTATTTTTACTGCGGATAATAGTATAGCATTTTGTGTTTTAACTCACCGTTCTTTTTGGCAATCTTTCCCCCAATAAATGGCTCAGAATAAGAATCGCATTTATAAGAATATAACCACACACTGCTACATGAAATATGGCTATATGATGTATATCAGTTGGACGCATTTGATTCTGTTGAAATGGTCCTGCCACCAATCCCGCTGCAATGACGCAGAGAACCTATAACGTTCAACTATTATTTTTTTTATGAAGTAAGCTTCGCAGGAAAATTCAAAATCAAGAAATTTCTAAAACAATTACAAAAGATTTTTATTATTAATAATAGTTTGTACTGTGTGTAATATAAAATAGACATTGTTTCGCTGATTTCGAAAGTGTTGGACTGTTTAAAAATATAATATTTTAAAATATAAGAATTATTTATTATTAAATTTGATATATTTTTAAATGAGACACCGATAATTGAGATCGTAATAACCAACGGTTTTACCAGTTCGATAATTTTGCAAAAGAACGGCGCTTCCTTAAGATATCCCTTCAATCTCGTCAAGAGGCCGGGTGCAGAGTTGGTCTCCTCAGCCATTTTCAAATCACACTTTGTATTACAATTTATTAATTTAAAGTGCACGATTTTACGGCAAAGAAAATATCCGTCGAGACATTCGACAAGTAGAACGACGTCTGTTTTCAACTACGCTGAGAAACGCTCCACCCAACTATTGACCTGTCAGTGGCTAGTGTGACACTGACTAACATTAAATCGAGTATGTAAGTCCCCACTTCCTCGCTAAATGCATTTAATGCGTCATGGCAATAGTTCTGGTACTCAACCTTGGCGGTGGGTCTGAGACGATCTGTACTTTATATTTCTGAAGATGGGCCTTATATCGCGGACACGAAGACATAAAAAACAATCTTTCGATTGTTCAAATTGACTGTGCTCAATAATGATTTTAAATAGCTCTAAGCATGGATAACAATTTATTAATTTAAATAATAAATTCGTGTCGTGTAGCGAGTTATTTTTATTTGCGCCAATCAAGTATTCAGCAACTGCTATTACAATCTATTCTGGCGATCTAGAACAAGGATGTGCATTCTCGTGAAATTTTACTACGATATGGCATTAGGGATGCAAAGGAGAGCGATAAATCCGAAGGTAGCCTAATCCGACCGAGAATTACGATCTTCGTACAAGTGCCTGCCGTTGGAAATTCGGCGCAGGGACAAACTTTGTCGCGACATTCTGCCGAGTTTCACGGCGGTGCAAAAGATGAAGGGTAGTTATTGGCCAAAGTGGCGAATAGAGAAATGTAGTGAATAATTTTGCATCTCATTGCATCGCGCTCAGATTGTTGCAGGCGACATCTCGTTAGATTGAGTTCTATAGAGATATCGAATCATTTCTTGAGTTCCCGAATTCGACGAGAGACACTGGAAGAAGAAAGAAACTCTTTATTCATTATAAATTCCAAGAAATTTGATTTAAACTTAAAGTAAAATCTTAAAATTATCTTAAAATTAAAAAATTCAAGTCATTGACGGCATGTACCGTCTCATTTGATTGTAATTATTTTCAATCAAGATTGCAGGAATTTCTTCATTTTACATTTTGCATTATGTACGCAAATTTACTACTCTCGCGAGAAAAAAAACAATTTTCTTTCTACAACAACAGAGATTTTAAATTATCTCGAGAGTTCTAATTAACTTTACGGAAAACTACGGGTTCATAAAACTCGTCGATTGAGTCTAACGGAGGAAGGCCGGCGTTCGTTCTAGAACCGTGGAAAATGCATTCTTACGATTGTAAAAGGATATTATCCGTATCTCTTCCCGGATGGGAACCACGCACGAAAATACACCCGGTTGTACTTGCGCTATCCACCCACGTTCATCCCATTGCTACGCTCGGCCGCTCGCTTAATTTATCATAACTCCTTCCGAGTTTGCTCTCCTGTCGCTACCTCCTCGCCTTCTTGTCCTCCTCCCTCGTCACCTTTCTTCTTCTTTCCCACTGTTAACGAATTCCCTACTTGCTTCCATCACTTGCCGTCTCTTTCTTTCCCCACTGTTCGGCTTCATCTTCGACATGTCTTGCGAGTTTCATTAGGTCGGCGCTGTCAAGAAACATCACTTCGCAGAAAATCCAATACGCCGAGCGAATTTCTATGAAATCGCTTCGCAAAGTTACGAAGAATTTTTTTTCTTTATTTTTTTTGCACGAAACTATTTTCTATGAATATCGGTAAATATAGGCTTTCACATTTGACATTTTTTCTCATGTATTTATTTTATATAAATTTTATATACACAATAATTTAACATTATTTTTCTATCTCCTCTTTTTATCTCTACCTCCTCTTTTTCTGCTGTTTATTCAAAATCTTCTTTTAATATTTTTGTAGTATTGAGATAAAGAATTAAAAACATGATCTTTCTCTGCAAATCTCTATAAATTCTTTATAAAAATTTTTTTATCGCGTGACTTTATTATATGCAATTTTTACAAAGACATTTTGTGCATGTAGCGCTATTGCAATTGACGTCAATAAAAATCGAACTTGTCGCCGCAATGTATTATCTCTCCTTCGTAAAATGCTTTAATTAAATATCTGTGTGAGCTTTATTGCCGTGCAATGCGTTTGTAGTTTAATAACGCCATGATAGCGTCGGCGAATTTGACAGTCGTTCAGTACCCATTAAACGAGCGCGAATCGTATTGCCAAACGGCTGTACGGTAAAGCCGATCTCTGAAAAGCGGGTGAAATCTCCCCGGTCGCTAATTAGAGCTTTCACTCCACTTACGGCCGGTCAACCTATACATTTCCGTGGCACAATCGATGAGCGGCTGCAATTTTCTCTGTCAAATCTCTCGTGTCGAGCAGGTCGATAAGCAAGTCGATATATCACACGTGATGCGAAATTTTATGAAGCGCGATCGCGACCTCAAACGCAATCGGGGTAATAATCGAGATGTTCAACGAAAATGCATTTCCGCATGTAGAGCCGCATTGCGTACGCTCCGTATTTACCTGTAAAGAAAATAAGCACGAGACTTCTTCGCAACGTATCTTAAAGGCATTCCGCACCGTCAAGTGTTCAAGATGTTCCGCACTTTCAAGATGTCAATTTCACTCATGTGAAAAGCACTTATGCTGAGAAGACTTGAATGTTTTATCATATATTTTTAACAACAGCGGAATCAAAAACAGATATATACACTCGTGTCAATTTTAATTTGTATTAACGTCAAAGGACAAAAGTGATCTTTTCTGATTGAAAAACAGAATAATTTTGACTTTAGCATTTTTTACGAGCCTAGATACAATGGAAATAAAATTAAATCGAATTTCTCGCGGATAAAATTTCACGAAATGACAAACCATAATGCTACAAATATAATTTATTATTCATGCTTATATGGCTTAACAAAAAACTGGTTGCGCTGGTTTGATAGCGATGACTACCGTGTTTGCCGAGACATAAAGGGAGCATGAAGAGATTAGAAAAGTCCGCGGCAATTAACTCGTACAACATTCGAAAGACGAATATCATTCTTGTCATCCGGCTAATTATCCACAGCTCCGATTTCTAAGAAGAGCCGGTTTCGCTCAGTGACGTCTACCCTGCTCGTTTTCGTTTTGTACGGCCGATTTAATCAGATGCATCGGCGAACTCATCTAATATCTTATCGTTTCGTGTTATCTTCGCTTTCATTCGATCGAGCACGAGCCTATTTGCACGACAATCTAGATTGTTGTCATTACGTTCGCGTTAACATAATGTACGATTGTGAATGTGATTTCTAGACTACGCTATCAATAATATTTGGTTTTGTCTTCCATATATACGCCATATATACACGCCGACAAAACCAGGCTGGCTGATGTCCCTATCGGTGGTGGCGATTTGTACTTTCGCGATACACACTGTATGTANGCAATTATCCTTCATCTCTAATAGGATAATCTCAATAGGATAAAGTGTTTACTTTTACTCTTGCGTATGTATATGTATGTACATACTGCCGTTCCGGTAGAGGAGATAATGGACGCGATAATCAATCCATTTTCGATGTCCCGAGATTAGCGCTGCAACATATAATTTTCTCCGGAGAAACTATAATAATATTTCAAAAGTTCATAATCATCTCAATTTATCGTACTTATTAATAATTTTGTTATCGTTTAATATTCTGTTATCAAAGATTTATACCCTCTGCATGAGAAACATGATAGCTTCGAAGAAGCATAAATGAATATCAATGTTTTATATATTTCATCAATTTTCAATTCTAGACGTCGGTAGTAGTATTACTTTTCAAAATTTATAAGGTTTTATGAAGTAATCTGTAACTCTGATAATATAATATAATAATGTAGGTATCCATATAAAATTAATAATTTAATGTATAAAATAATAAATTAATGTACTTTTTTTTTTATAGTAGCAGAGCATCGCGGATTTTGGAAAGGATTAAAAATGTCAGTGTTTCTCTTTTCTACATTTATTGCATGTTACATATAATTGTTTAATTACAAAATTAATATTTCACTTGTGCTACATTCACGAAAGAGATTTATCATTTTTCATTTGAATACATGACAGCGCAAAGAGATTAAATTCTTTGAAAATATAAATGCATATAAATAATTTACTTGATAAAGTTGCTTTAGATATCAATCTAAAATAATAGATAATAAACATGATATATATTTTTTTCTTTTTTCTGTAAGAAAATTTATATAGGTTTACGCTCTACTTTTTTTTCTCTTATTTCTATTATTTCTTACTCTGTTTTTATCATATATTAATTATCGATCGATCAGTGAACTGCAGATACAGCATGCGTGATAGCTGCACGGACGCAGTCACACAACCTGTTTCGACAAAGTGATGACTTAAATATTAAACGCGCGTTTCTCCATAGCAATGTCTTGCGAAGAGCGCTTACTTGAGCAAGTTTACAATGCCTGTGTAACTCAGCGAAGAACATTCGCCTTAATCTTCTGGTTTCTATGATGTGCGTCCCTGATTTCATTATCCAATGTTGACACAAGTTTTCACTCTATCGGCTTTGCTGACCTCGCCGCAGGAACGTGTAACGTGTCGACATCCATCAGGATTAAATCGCGCGATTAGCGTTATAAACTGAGTCGTTTAACAGAATGACAACGCGATGCATTATCAAAAACCAAAATTAACATACGATTTAATACATTATTATACAATAAATGCAGTGAGTAACAAAAGTCCATCTGAATTCCGCGTCGGAAAGCGGGGCTAATTAACGCACTAATTACATCTGTTAAACGTAACGCAATTAATATCCGCATTCTGGACATTGTTATAAGTTTGTTTTCCGTTTTGTATTTCATTTCATAATTTTTCGTGCGTTATATATTAACGTGCCACTTTATTTATTATCATATACGAATTTCCAACGATTGAAATGTTCGCCGGCTAATAACCGCTAAACGATTTGATTCCATCTGATACGAGCGATACTCGAAATTGTTTCCATAATACATAGCGTTCTCGGCTACATCATTGCGCGAATTCTCGTTGCGGCAAATTCCGACAAAATTCTGACTTTCATATCATCGAGAATGGCCCATAGCAAAACCGCAGCTGTAACGCGGAGAAGGCATCCGATTTTTGAGATGCGCGCAGATAAAGTCACATATTACATCGAAATTTTCCGATAAAACGGAGATGTTTCCAACCGGATAAACACACGTACATATGTCGTCGAAATAAATGTCAAAGAAATAAATCGCAAGTAGAAATACGAAAAAGATGTGTCAATGATGTCGATATTATTTTGAAAGCTTTCTCAAATATTTGAAGATTTTATATTTTTTTATCACACTTATTTCATCCAATATATATTCACAGAATCATAAAAATATAAAAAGTTAAGTATATAAAAATGAAATACGAGACATCATAGAAACGATGTATATGTTTCTTACCATTAAATTTTGATTTTATTACATATTTTTTAATAACAGATAGATGTTTTTTTTTAAGTCAAAGAAACATATAATAAACGTAATACACTTTTTGAAAAGTGTTCTAGTCATGTGTGATGTTGATAGCATGAGCTTTTATTTTGCAATTATAAACTATCAAAATTGTATATGATCGAGTAAGTGTCGATCGATCAGTTCATATCTTACTTGGTGCAAATATTTATATTTATTTTCCATCGCGGCATGGCGTGATCGGTCATGTTTGCATCAGGCTGCAGTTAGCGTCCTTCCACTCGTGGATTCCAATTCAAATGGGTCATCGAGCAAACGAGAATGGTTTGCATAATAATAGAGTTGATTATTCTGACAATGTTAAGATTTCATTGCCATGAGATATCATGTTCGTGGCGTGAATTAATCATTAATGTTGAATGTAGTGTGAATTGGATCATTCTGGATTAAACAAATTGTATATTAAACAAAAATATAGTTGACAGCTTATAAAATTGATATTTATGTTATATTGAATAATAAATGAATACATTAAACTGTTATAAAGTTAATACGTGAAAATATATATTCAATATGTTATAATTTTTATTGCTACGATTAAATTCATCAGTGAAATTGATGTGATATTAATAATGATTAATCAATAGATTAATCAGAATTCTATGTTACAAAAATACGTTAAAATATACAAAATTTAAATTTAAATTATTTTTGTATCGCTAAAATATTGGTTTTTCTTTATGAAAAATATTATCCAGTCCAATGTAGAAATAATGAATACGGCCAATCAAGTGTTTGATAAATAAAACGTGATGAGTGAACAGTCTGATTCTCTGCAACTTGAAAAAACAGCAGTCGCCATGAAAAAATTACGAGTTATTCTCATTCATGTTAAAATATATTGCAAGAAAATAATCACAGAGGATATCTTTATGTTTAAAAATTCGATCTTTTAGAATTCATAAACAAAATCTGAAAAATAAAATACTAAATCATTTATTTTATTATTTTTCTTTGCTATAGAATAACTACTTTTTATATATTTTTAGAATAACTCAAAATTTAGTTTATTAGTTTATTAGTAAACCTGAAGTCATGACGATTTCTTCAACATTTTGAGATAATGTCCTTTTTTTCATTTAATTTATGTATTTATTTTGTCATTTAATTTTGCGTCAGAATGTTGTGATGCATCCGCGCGAATATATCACGATATTATTTAATAACATGACTCGGAATAACGATCCGCGGAATGTGCAATAACGTCACCAGGATTTGTAACATCTCGCGATGTGTCGTGGCCCAATTTCGCCCCGAGGTCAAGCGTCGTGTCTTGATGAGGAAGAATTTCTACAAGCGTTTAAAGCATGTAGACGGTGTCGCTTAACGACCGGGACAAAAATACGTTGATTATTTTACTTTTCCCACGGATTATCTCAGAAATAATAGCGCATTCTCTACCAACGCCGAAAATAATACATGAGTGGAAAAATGTTAAAAACCTTTTAAATATTTTGAAAGTTTAATTATTAAAGGATTTTTTCTTTCAGAAATTTTTTGGCCATCGATACATTTAAAATTCTTCAAAATATTATTTACGTGTCTGTAGGTAAAATGAAAATTATTAAAACAAGTTTTTAAATCATTCAAGACTTTCAATAATTTTTTGGTTAATAATATTTAAAACAAATCGAAATTTTCGACACATATCCGAAATGATTTCAAAGTCTCAAGTCTTATTGCTTAGTACACATATTAATCAAGAACGACCATGTGACTATATCTTTTTAGAGCATCTTGCTTATGCGCACTTGTATACATAACAGGTTTTCTTCTAATACTGCTGCTAAGTGCTTGTGTTATTTAATGAAACCCCACGAAGCTATATTAGTTTTATTGAAGATCGGATGAAGCCATTCGTGTCGTCAAGAAGGATCTTTCGAGGCATGTTGAACGACACGGTATTAACCGCGACGTCTAGTCATATCTGCGCGTTGCAACTGCCGAAGCTTATAGATCCATGACGTTGACGTTCATCAATCCAAAGAAAAACCGCTTAGCGTCAGACTGTCGATGCGTCCTTACACGATAAATTACACGACGTGTATCTACATTTCTTAGCGCGATGTTTTATGTCCCACGCCGTAATCGCCGCCGAGAATTGTTATTGCACGATATTTTCTCGTTTTACACCGTTACGGCCGCAATGAAGACATACTCGCGTAATACTTCAGTGTTAATTATTTATCGCTCAACGTGCTTCTTGTAGTAAACGCTTTCAAAGGTTTACAATTATTATACTTTATGTGTACGTATTGTGCATCGTGCGATTTAGCAATCCTCAATAATGCATCGCACGAGATGGAACGGCGATTACGTGCAAACATATCGGTTTCGCAACGAGTCACGTTTCCGTTACGAGTGTCCGGCCGCACGCTCGCACGCCGCACATGCACTTCAGCGACTTCGTCGCGGCAATGCGCCGGGGCTAATCGCGCATGGAGACAGATCGATCTTACCGGAGGTGACAAAGGCACGTGGAAGCCGATACCCACATAATTCGACCGGCCGGACACGCCTTGGAAACCGTGAGGCATTCCCGAGCGACGATTGTTGCATTTTCGCGTGGGTCGCGGCCGAATGAGAGAACAGGAAGAGAAAAGCCGACGCGACGACTGAGCCGTCGCGTGTGAGACCGTGCTTTCTTTTTCCCTTCCGCCTGGGGATCTAGCGCTAATCAGGATAGGTTTACGACGGGCACGTCTGTATGCGCGCGATCTATAAATCTATTCCACATAAAAGCGATCGGTCCCCCATTGAAACCGCGCCGGCGGCACGATTTTAGAACCGCGCGTCTATTAGACTGCTTCTTTCTTAGAATGTGTATTTTTTTTTAAATAATGTGTCACAAACGTAGGCGGCCGTTGCGACGTAGGCGCGAACACGGAGCGAAACGCCGCGGCGAAATTCTTACGACACTTTTCACGTCAACGAAGCTATATCTGAAGCTATCATTTGGACACGTCCGCGATCCGATCTCGTTATCGCGTGCGGAATATTCCCTGGAAAGTATTTCGCTATACTGAACGTAATAATAGGATAGGGAATCTAATATTGATAATCATCGGTAAATTCCTCCTATTTACATCTCACGCAGAAGTCCTGTGATCGCTCTTGATGTGCTCCGATTTCTATAACGCGAGCACATTATGCCCGCGTGTGGGCTATGGATTTCCGTGCCAGTTTTCACCGGCGGTTGAAAAAGCCGAGACACGCTTCAGCCCGGCAAACGGGCCGATACACTACAATCGATTTCGTGTGTACGCGTGTTCCGTTATTGCCGATCTGTCGGCGGAGAGAAATCGCGCCTTTGTATCGGAGCGGGAAGAGAAGTACCGACGTTCCACAGCTACCAATTTGTCGCATTAATTTCCGTCATCCGAATGTCGATTCTGTATGGTCTGGTAAGCGCGTAAACATGGAACGATTTCTTGGAGCGAACGAGATATTTATCACCGCTTAATTCTCGACGTGCTGAGATACGGCCACGATCAATTCTCATTTTTCTCTTTGCCGTGCTGCCTTATTCATTATAATCATCGATCATATGACTTTCATTAATGAATAATAGCTGCTAATAATATCTCGTTAGCTGAGTTTAACAGATACAACATATAAAACATCTATAGTCAAATTTACCTTTGAGAATCTTACAGATTCGGTGAATGAGTGAAGACGAGTATTCTTTTCCGACGATCGCGATGATATATTATTTTCTGTTGCACAGCGAGCATCATGAGAATGATATTGCATTACGGGATAAGGGAAGAGAGAGAGAGAGAGAGAGAGAGAAAGAGAGAGGGAGAGAGAGAGAGATCTTTGGATGTACATTTCTCTAAGTTGAATTAATAATGAAATAAGCAGAATTTTTGTCTTAATATGTCGTAAATATGTTTAATATCACGCAGGAAATCGATTTAGAAGCTAAATTATGAAAGAATAAAGTGCCTCGGAGAATGATGGATCGAAAGGCGCAAATGATTTTTATCTGATTACGCGTTCCTTATTGCAATGACGGAACTTGGGTGTAACGTTAGAAAGGATCTGTGGTCAAGAGCACTCTTCACAATTTTATGGCGCCTTACGAGAAAAGGCTACTTAGAAAGCCGTTAAGTCGATAGAATTTCCAAGCTACTTTCGTGCGTAGTCACTTCGTGATTTCGCTGTCACTCGAGATTTATCGATCGCCTAAGTACACGCAATGGAGGATGTGCGCGCTAATATGAACAGGAACATTATTTAGTGCCGCCACAAAGAGCCATCGATATCCGATTGAGAAAGCGTGCTCCTTGAGACCTCTCCGATTGCATTCAATTACGCACAATCCAATTGTCTGATTACACGTATGTGCACGGGATATATAAATCTCGCATCGGTTTTCAGCGCAATGCATGTTTTTCGCAAAAAGAGAATAGGTCTTTAGGAAACTTGAAGACTGTTGAAATATTCCATTATCGTTTCAATGATACGTTTCCTCGCAATTTGAATTTATATCTTTAGTATGTAATTAAAATTCATCTCTTCATAAATTTTCTGTACTTATGAATAATATATTCTAAATTTAAGGTTAATAATTATATTAATATTATTGAGTCGATTTAAGAGAAATCATGGATTTTGCACGGAGAGATAAAATTTATTTTAATATGCAAATGCGCGTTCGATCGACTTTTACGACGAAAAAGTCGTGAAGAAAGATAGGAGCTAATGACTTTTCGATTGAACGTGCATCGCTTATTTAATTGTTTGCATTAAATTGCACTGCACTGCGCTGCTCATGTAAAGTAATACTTATTAAAATTCTAATGCAATGAGCAATTTATATTTCTATTTAACGATTTATTTGTGACGTAATTATAAATAATCTCTTTAACTTTAATTAATTCTGATTTAATTTCTGTAAAAATCTAAATTATTTATCCAATAATTTGATATAAATATTAATAATTCGAGTTGCATGCGATGTTCTTACAGCGCAGTTTATAATTCTATCTAATTACATGAACAATTCATTTTCTATTTTTTCTCTTTTGCTCTTAAAATTTTTAATCCTCTTATTTAAGATCTTGCTTGTTCCGTATTTTTCTGTTTATTAAGTCGAACCTTTGACTTTAAGGAGTTAATTTTTCCACGCTTATATTTCCAGCATTTATAATTCACGTTAATTACGTTAGTTAGATGACAATTGAAATTCTTCTAATGCGTAAGCTCCGTATAATTGACTGTCGCACTGACGTTCCCCTCGCATAATTGATGGTATAATTCCGAAGGTAACGTGTATATTCATAACAGATATATTTAATGATAACTTTGCTTATAAAGCAAGCAAGTAACATTTGAAGAGGAAAAAACTGGATTTTGCTTCAAGAGTCTGTTCTAGTTCTACGATTGACAGGTTTGTGGGAATCCAGATTTATATGTACCGCCTTCGTTTTCTAATGATAAATTTCTCTGGTTAATTATTGCGTTTTCACCGTTGACTGCTATTTATCGGTTCGGCGTGTATAAATCTCCCGTTTCGATTCTTCCCGAATGACATAAATTATTAATAGCATATTTTATTATTATTTTTATTGCATCTATTATCGCAGAAATATATTATATATTTGTGAGAATAATAGCATTTCGTTTCTATTTTAATTTTTCCTTTTTTTTTATATTATTCCATTTTATCCTTTACGATTTAATCAAATGGATTAACGATCGAATGAATATGTGTTGATGCTCATGTATCATTGGAGTTTTTATTTTCAATTCTCTATATTGTGCGCTAAGCGTTTTCATCTCACACACTTTAATGCCTTTATCTGTGCGTTTTGCATTATAATAGTGCCGTATCATGTGCACGCATAATCGAGTTATTGTGTAACAATGCGAATGGTGAATGACTTCTAAATCGCGAAGCGTTATTAATAGCCCATTGAAGAAACGGGAAATGCGTCGTCAACGCATTTCGCCTGCCTACGTTAAATGATTGTAGTCTATGAATGAAACCTGCGCATGCCAGCAGCTACAAACGTATCGCGTGCACCGGTGCAAAAAAATACGACATTCTGGGCGTTGACAGTAACATGCTGTTAGTTGCTGGACTGCTCGATAATTATCGTCGTGCCCAGAATAAGAAAGGCTTTATATTATTATTTCTTTTATTAAATTAATATTGACATAAGCTCAGCTGTAATGTAGGTTTTTTTTTATCGTCTATAGCAACATCTTAGCGATGATAAATAATTATTTTTTTTTTGTAAACGAGCGATTATTTTAGTTTCTTGGGAAGTAGTAGGTCAATGTGTCGAGACTGGGTCAGTGATATTTTTGTCTTTCGAATTTTCCCGAATACACTTTTCATTCTTTACCGTTGGTCATGTTCTTCATTGATTTTGGATCTATTCGGGTTTCAAACTATTTCACCGAAACCGATTGCCGTCATATTAGTTTAGCTGGATTCTCTCGATTGCATTCGAGATCGGTATTCGCGAGCTACCTTGCACGGACAGCAGTCGACAGGATTGCGGTTTCTCAATGGCAATCGTTCTCGTGCAAACCGGCTCGTTCATTGATCGACGTTCGTCAGACCGTGAAACGATCTCGACGGAACTTTTACCAATTGCGGTGACATCGTCTGAGAGTCTGTTCACAATACGCCATTCGTTCCGATTAAATGCACACGCGATAAGCTGATCGTTCGAAGCCAATTGTTGTAATCGAGATATAATCAGTTTTTTTAACGGAAGCAGCGAGCGGAAGTCGTTTCTCCCATCGCATGGTGCATAAGCATAATGCACTCTGCAAATATCTGTGTTGCTCAGCGTACGAGCTTAAATGTTTCGAATTTTGATTTTTCAATTTCTCATTGATTGTGACCAATATAATACTGATATTGTGAAAATTTCAGCAAAATGTACCAATGTTTGATTCTCGGTGTTTTTAAAGATTTTTATTCATTGTGGTTTTGTAAAAATATAGGCGCGTGGACGATGTCGATACAAGTATAAGCTGCGGAATTATTTTGATATTTAATCTTTAATAAAGTGGTTTTAAATCACGTTTTATTTCACGTTTTTTAGGCAAATGAAAACAAATGAATAAATAAACGAATAATATCTCTATGAGTTTTTTAGGCAAATAAAAAAATGAAATAAACGAATAAATATCTATATGTGTTTTTGAGACAAATAAAAAAACGAAGAAATGAACGAATAATATATCTATAAGTTTATACTAGAATGACAAGAATATTAAATTAATTTCTTAATTATAGAAATATATTAGTTTATTATAGAAATTATAAAATAATATATTACAGAAATATATNAATTTAGTATATTAATAGTATATTAATTTTTTTTCATAAATATACTGATTTTATGAANCTTTATTACAATAACTACTTTTAATCATAACCAGTCAGGCTCAATGTACTAGACTAACAAGATTTGTACTAGATTTTCCGACACACAACGGTTAAATGCGCCGGTACTTTCTAGTTATGTAGTTATACGAGAACCATTAGTTGAGCCGGTAATAGCAACTCGTTAACACTTCTCGCGGTTTTACACGTCAAGTTCGACTCTCAAGTGTGACATCGGAAATACATTACGGTATTTATAGTCATGGCGCCGATACTTCATAAGAAGATTTATGTATATTCTAGCGAGATGAGAGAAAAACTTATTTGCAAACTTCGCTTCGTGAGCGATAAATCTTTCAACATCCAATATAAATAAATCTTCGGATGAAACTTACGTTATATTACGAAAGATAGTTTTTTTAAGATTATACATATTAATAAATAGAACAGACACTTGGAATTATTCTGTTTGACTCTGATAACGATCAAATTCCGATGTGGCATAGCAGAGAGAGAGAGAGAGAGAGAGAGAGAGAGAGACGCGATGTCCTCGAATCAATTCCGAATATTGAATATGCATAGCAGTACTAATGGCGCATTCTAAGCATATATACAGAGAGAGATGTATCAATAATAAACGTCACGTGCCTCGTAACTCTTAATTGGACTTTAGGATAAATGACATGTTAACGCATAGAGCAATATTCTTGATAGAAACGAGAGTACGGTGTCAATCAAATGCCATTACGTTTCATCCAGCTACTCGATTGTATTATCATTTCTGTCTACCGCATACTATTACTGCTGTTACTAGAGAGATCGCAAATGATGGACTAGCTCTTTGTTCGTATCGTTTTTTTTTACTCCGAAATTATTGTGGCTCACAAAGAGAATTTATTTGAATTATGGAGTAAGATCTCTTTTTGCTTGGAAAATAATAGTTGCATTTGTACAATTTTGCGGTTTTGTCTTTGTGTTTTTAAACTTTGCTATTTAGATTGCGAAAAAAATTATCTCATAATTTGCATGCTGATAATTAGAGAACAACAAATAGTCACGTTTGTTACAATTCTAAAGTTCATTTTGGTTTTCTAACAAATATAATCCACACATTCCAATCGTTTCGACTCGATAGAGAACAACAAATAACAGTGATATAACGGTTGACACGTAACATATTCCTAGCATAAAACCATCGTAAATATAATCGCAGTTTTTGCATTATAAACTCACAAAGTGTGAAATATGATAAATAAGCCAGAGAAAGGAATTGCGACGTTTAAACTGACCGAAGCAACGGTGAAATAGTGACTGCCAAAGTGTGTGTGCGCCTCAGTTTAAAATCATGGTCAAGAGCACTGTCAAAAACAGTAACGGTGGATGTCCTTGGACTGTTAATCCCGCTGGGCAACATAGACATCTTCTTCAGGCGGCCGCCTTTTACCTGACTGTATTAGCGGTCTTGTGGTGTATTCCCATATGCATCTATCATCGGTGAGAAAGCATGCAAAGCAACCAAGGACGTTATAATGAGAAGCCAAAACGAGTATCTTTTATAATGCTGTCATTATATTTCTTCACTCGCTTCGCGAACAAGGATAAATTCTTTTGCACCTAGAAGGCAGTTGTGAAATTAAAATTTTTACAAATCTGCTATTCGTATTCGATTGAATGGGAAACAGTGATATTTTATGGGTTTAAAAAAATTATTAGAAGCGAAATTAAAATATTTTTTAGTTTCAGAAGATTGGTAGAAAAAGTTATGACGTACCACGATTTAAATATACAATATATACCTATATGATAAATCTCTTTTTAATGCAAGGGACTTTATTCATTTTTTTGAAACTCACGTATTTTATGTATTTCGGAGATGATGTCCCTTCTGTACTAAAGATTTATCAAATGTATTCATATAAAAGATAAATGTGTACATTCCAAAAACTGCTCTTGTTAGTATAAAATTGATTACTGCGGTTGCATGGTTTTTACGCGTTATCCACACTACGTTCCAGCTACATCAGCTACTATATTGTTCCAATGTTTATTCAATTCTCATCATCATACGTCATCTTTTCAATGTACATGATCGCGATGAAAAATTCTATGCATCTGAAAGTGACTGCAGTTTGCTCCGTTTTAACATTTTGAAGTGCTACATCTATTATTCGCTATTGTACGTATTATACTGTATAATACTGTATCGACGTCCCCGACTTCCTTTGAGATGAATTTTACAATGTTTATGGCCGTTACGTAATTATATTCTTCAGTAACGGCGACAGTTTAACAGACTGATATTATATTTTAATATTTCAGAAACAAAGAAAAATAATAATACATGTCTTTAAAATTGAATTACTGCCTAATTAGTATAAATTTATTTAAAAAATGAAGAATAATTCAGTTTGAAAAATTTTATGATTTTAAATGAAATAAGTTGAAATATGCAGGATAAACTACATTATAAATTATTGATTATATTATAATATTATATACGCTTGTCTGTTCGCAGAATTTCCGAGACCGGCCAGGCGGTGGTGTTGACTCTAGTGGATACCGCAGCGGCTGGATTGCAGAATTTGGCCGAGCCGAAGATCGATCACGAGTTCCCTTCGCGGTCATCCATCAAGAATTCCTCATTGCTGGATGGCAGTCAGTCCAGACAATCCGATCATCTGAAGGAGACCGTGCCGACGACGCAGATTCCGCCGCCGCCGATCGTCGACGAGACGACGGAGCGTCCGAATGACACCGACGTCCTCGGGGATGGCGAAGAGGCACTTCTGCTGGAGAAGATTACTACTGAGGAGCCGCCGGAGGTTGTAGTGATTGTCAGAGCGGAGCAGAAGATCAACACGGACGAATTGGAGTTAAGAGTCGAAGAAGAAGAGGCTGGTCAGGCTCAGGTGTCCGAGGAATCATCGAAGATCGACGACACGTTTACCACGGCACCAGAATTGAACGACACGGCAGCTAGAGAACGATTGGTCGGTGATAGCAGGGACGCAGCAATAATCCTGAACGGGCTCGTTACTTCAGGTCCTACCGAACCGCATGAGGACATACCGTCCTTCAGCGAATGGGCACAGAAGCGCTTGGAAGAAGCCGAAAAGAAGAAAAGTGAGTATCGCTAAATCTGTTAATTGATAATATTGTTGTAATGAAGACGTAGAGTCTACTAAATTCAATGCTATTATTCAGAAACTCTTATTTACGAGCTGTTTTGTTGCTTTATTTTGCAGCTCATCCGAACGCTTCTGTACAGACCCCGGGTGGTCCAGGACGAGGCGTAAGCGGCATGAAAATTCGTAACAAGAATTACGCTTCTCCTGATTGCGGCGCCAAGATTGTGGCAGCCAATCCCGAAGCGAATAGCGCCAAGAACGTCCTGGTGTCCACGCGGGACGAGTATATGTTGAACGCCTGCACGTCACGCGTCTGGTTCGTCGTCGAGCTGTGCGAAGCGATACAAGCAAAGAAGATAGAGCTGGCGAATTTCGAGCTCTTCAGCTCGTCACCGAAAGACTTTTCCGTCTATGTGAGCGATCGCTTTCCTACCAAAGATTGGAGTCCAGTTGGTCAGTTTACCGCCAAAGACGTGAAAGATGTTCAAAGTTTTGCCTTACATCCTCATTTCTTCGGCAAGTTTATCAAGGTCGAACTCCAGTCGCACTACGGTTCGGAACACTTTTGTCCTGTTTCCTTGTTTCGCGCTTACGGCACCAGTGAGTTCGAAGTGCTGGAAACCGAGACGGAGAATGAAACTTTGGAAGAGAAGAACACGGACGAAGACGACGACGAGGATAGTGACGAAGAGGAGCTGTTAGACAGCGAGGGTGGTGATTCACCGAGTAATCTTTTTGGTAGCGCGCGCGACGCCGTGCTAAGTGTAGTGAAGAAAGCCGCGGAGATTCTAGTCAAGTCCAGCGGCCTCACCAAAAATAACATCACGCAGATCCAGCAAAGCATCGATCACGGTAACATCTTGGACAATTCGTACACGAGTTGCACGACACCAAGATATACGATTCTCTGCGGCAACTGCACCGATCAGAAATTTGCCAGTGTTTTCCAACTTGTTAGCTGCAAGAACCGACAGTTGGACGACTTGCTTAGGATCGATTTGGTGAACAGAACTTTAAGACGAGGAAGACTGTGCGGCCTTCATGGCGTGGAAATCGAATCGTTTTGGTGGGGTAGAGAAGAAGATAAAACAAAGCACGACGACACGACGCACTTTAATTTGGCGGAGGATTTTCAGACGACTTTTTTAACATCTTTCCTCAAGCCCGAATATATCGTAGCGTTGTGCAATGTTTTGGCAACAAAGGAACGTAAGGTGGTAATGAATACAAGTTATGAAATTCCGGTAAATAAATCTAAAGAAGCTGCCAGTGAAAACATTCTATCCACTAAGGATACCGATCATGTCGAGGTCACATTTCATCATCAAACATCCTCTACTCTAGATCCATGTACTCTGGACTCGAATCCTTCCGCTTGCAAATCTGCCGCGACCTCCAAGGAGGTCCGACAGCAACCATCGACTCAAGATGTCAGCAAAGAGAGCGAGAACATCAGCATCGCGACTATACAAACTTCTGCCAGTTTTCCGGAAAGCTTGGCGTCGCAAATCAAGCCTACGAAGACACTTAGTAAAGAGGACTTGAAGAAGGAGTCGTCGGCACCAATTTTAGAACCCAGCAAGGAATTTACAGAGGAGACGTTGCAATCGCAAGTGCTGACGACCGTTCCACCGCCATCCAATCCGACACCGACGTTAAAAATCGCTGAAGAGTTGCCGGTTTTAGGAACTCCCATCGAGACGACATTGTCCAGTAGTGTTCCGCCAATAAACGTCGATAGTCAAGAAACTACCGAGACTATTGTGCCCGATACAGAAAGTACCGAGACTGTTACGCAAATTAAAACGAACAAGACGGAAAATGGCGAACAAGACAGAAAACAGACGAAAGATCTTGGAGAGCAAGAAGCTCGATTGTCGTCTCAAGATCATCTTTCATTGGATTCATTACTGTCCGATTTGAAAGATTTGGATGTCGACACGGCTAACCTGCAGAATGGAGCGCCTAGCTCTTCGCCAACGACTCAACCCACAGCAAATGTTGTTCCTCAGAAAGAGTCTGTTTTTCTTCGATTGTCCAATAGAATCAAGGTAAGAAGGAGCAGTGTTCATTGGGATTTTTCAAGAAATATTTTACAATATATATTTTTTACATGTTGAAAATTTATGAAAAAGTAAATAAGAAAAATGAAAATCATATTGGATATCATTTCCGCCATATATTAATATAACATCATATGCAAACTATTTGCTTATTAATTATCAGAGCATCCAATTATGCTAATTAAATATTAATATTATTAATGTAATTAATAATATTATTAATGTAATTAATAATATTTGTTTTAGATTTTAGAAAGAAACATGTCACTCAGCGGGCAATATTTGGAAGAGCTAAGCCGTCGCTATAAAAAGCAAGTCGAAGAAATGCAGCGCTCATTGGAGCGTGCGGTAGCTGCTATGGGTGAGGAATCTCGAAAGGGTGAAGAGCGCGATGCGAAGAGAGCGGAAGAGATCGCCACTTTGAGGGAAGAAATCGTTATACTTTCCAAATCGGTCGAGACTCTTCTTTACGATCGGGATAGTTGGCGCAGTCGAATATCTGCGATCGTCCAGCATGCCTTGTTGATTTGTTTGGAAGTTGTCGTCATTGTCTTGATTCTCTCTTACTGTCGTCGAAGAGAAGATTTTGAGGAAGAAAAACTCGACTCGGATACGAGAAAGGACACCGTGCGTCGCAAGAGCGCGGAGAACTTCAGTTCTCACGTCGCAGCGAAGAAAATGAAGAAGCGACGACCCAGCGAGATCGCTTCTCATATTAGTGGTTCGTATCACGAACTAATGATTGACGATCGACCCTATGAGACAAAGAAGGAGCGAAAGAAGAAACGCAAGAAAGAAATTGTTGCCGCCAGTGCCAGAGCAATAGCTAATACTGATGCGAGACAAGAGGTGATTCGTTATAAGAGTGTGTTAAATGTGATTCCCGGTGGTACAACGTTGCCGTCGAGAAGAGCGTCGTCCATAGATTCTCCACACTCTAAAGAATCGCAAGATGCGGCCGACAAGAGGCCAGAATCCGCGCCCGAGGCCACCGTCAGTTGGTTCAACGATCAAATAGAAAGAATAGAACGAATCGCGCAGTCTACAACGGAAGATAAAGCTCACGGGACAGAGTCTGGTACGAGTTCCGAACTCGGTCGTCAAGTAGACGAACTCAGCAAGCCTAATACATCGGTGATTGTAAACAGGCCCATTCAAAAATCAAGTTCGTGCTGCGGTACGCTTGAAGATCGAATTCAAAGAATCGAGTCATCGAAAAACGGCTCGTTCAGGGCCGGTAGTATCCTCAAGAGCGCGAGACTGAGTTCGCCGTCTTTTATGAAAACTGCTCTGGGTACGAGAAGTAAAAGAAAGTTCTCCACGAGTTCCGAGAAATGGGAATGGGGTCAAGATTCAGAGCATTCAAACGACAGGTCTTCCCAGTCCAGCCCGACGGATTTCAAGACACTGTCGATTATTAGTGATCGTGCCAATGGTAGCGCTGCAAATGGCCTGATCGAGGAAAGCGATGAGTCGCGAAGCAGTAGCGCTACTCCCACATCGACCAAGAAAGGGAAGAGAAGCACTGGTTTAAAGAAAATGGTGAGAAAGTTTTTCTGATTGAAATAGACCCGCCGCAAATACTAACTGGAGCATTAATTTTTGCCTCAAATCGATCGCCATATAGATATTGTATATGAGAGTGTTTGGTTCGATCTTGTTTCATATCTTTATCTTAATTTCCGCATTTCTCCTAATTTGAAATCAATTAATTCAATTATTGTAAAAACACAAGCTTTATTCGTTATCGCACGAATTGAAGTAATTGGTTTGAATAGGGAACTTGAAAATGTGAAACTCGATTGAGCTGAAAAATCTCACGAATTTAACTAAGTATACGGATGTACACACGCATTTGGTGAAAAGTGACCGAATGGAACTGAAGAAAACTTGTCATAGTTGTAATACTTTCGTCTGAGCACGATCTGTATTTCACAGTTACTAGTCTTTCTATGGATTAGAGTAAATGGTGTATGTTAATTATGCAAACTGATTAAAGTTTAATCGTTTTCTTATTAAAGACTGCATATAATTTGAAAGACATAGTATATCTTAGAGAAGGAGACTTGAGATAATTTACATAATATATTGAAAGGGATCGAAATTGAGAAAAATCTTTTGCATGATCATCTAAATTTGAAAAACTTCTTCCACTTTGTAACAATGTATAGCTTTATGCCCGTTTTCAGACCTACGCTTTACTTACTATAGTTATAATAATATATCGTACGTAATGGGTTTGGCGTAAGTATTAATAATAACGAATGCAGCAAAATACGTAAAAATTTATTATAAAGCGGACGCCAGAGATTAAATGTGATCCCATCGTTACGGAAAAAATGAATAAAATGATTTACCAAGATAGACTAGCTTACGTAGGATATATAATTATGATCGATCTTAATCATTGCAATGGCAGTGACTACAATGGTCTAGAAAACATTTCTATGTTTTTGTTTTAGATTGGATTATTTAATTTTTATTTATAAATTATTGCCAAAGAGAAAAAAGAAAGAAAGAGAGAGTGAGAGTGATTGAACGAATTAAATGTTGCGAGCAAAATCTTAGAACGTTAGCAGTAGCTATTGTAACTAAGATTTATTATCGTATAATCAAAAAGAGAATTAATTTTCATTGTCAATGATATGTATGAATGTTATAAATGATATCAAACGCAAGAAAAAATGAAATCTCTCAATTCCACCGGTGATTAATAATTGAACTGTTTTTTTTATCAATGTAAAACGTAATATAAACATGATACAATCGTGATATAAAGACAAAAGAAATATAGAGTTGAGATAACTCAATTCAATTTTGTTGCTATTGAATTATGCACCGAAGGAATTGATCGGAAAACTTCATATGGAGAACGAATAATCCAATCTTCTTGTATACAAGAATTGTTTTGAGGATGAAATTGTTTTTACTTCGGTTTTAAATTTACGAAGTTGGCATAGTACTTTATAAATATATTTACTTAATCTATATATACATATTTTCGCTATTTTCAGTTTTGTAATATATTTTTTCAATTGGCTCTTTGAACTTTGAACAAAACATAAAATTTCAAAGAAAATTTCATTTTCATTTGGCTGCAAGATTAAATGGATTCTGTTTCTCTAACAAACTCTCTACTTATATTGAAATATTAATTAATGTATGGACTTGTATAATTTAATTATACAAGAAAAAGTCATATTTCATACTTATTCCATTTCATATTTGCTAATAATAGTACAATAATTAAAAAGTAGTAATTATAGTAAATAGTACTATAATTACAAGAAAGATAGCTGCAAGTAAAAAATTGCGGCAGCTTTCATTATTTATTTCTCTATTAAGTAAAGCGATATACTCGATAAAATGTTAAACTATTTTAGCTTTTCTTATTTTGTATTTCTTTTCCATAAATAAAAATTGTAAATAATAGATTTTCTCTTGCATCCAAACTTTTCATTTATGTTGTTGAAAATTTTATTTACGAATGGGAAATTTGGAAAGCATAATATCGGAGTTTTTAGAAGCTTTCTATTTATTTCATCTTTCTCAAAATTTTTATTAGATTTGTTTTCTTTGATAACCTGCCGTTCTCGTCTTCCAACAATAATATGTTAAATAACATTTATTCTGTAGAAACACGAAATTTTCTATAGATATACCTAGTAAATTCAATATCATTCTTAATCGTCTTTTTCCTTTTCCTGAGACTTAGATTTTTTATTTACATTTCGAATTTAATGCTAAATGCAGCCAGCATAATATAATTTGTGATATATGACAGCATATATAGCACGACTTTTATTTAATTAAAGAATAAAAAGCTGGCTATGTTTAGCGCTAAATGTAAAATGTACATGCAGACTTTTTTTGTCGATATACTAATTTTACATACATTGTGAAGGTATTCCGGAGATTAACAACGATTGTGCCAGCATATTTTGTATCTGATAAAGAAATGTGCTGTGATAAAACCCTCCTGAAATTTGCGAAATGCAACGATTATCGCACATTAAATGCGAAGAGAAAAAAAAAGAAAGAAAGAAAAGGAAGGAAAAACAAAAAAATGACAAGGAAGAGTAAGTGAATGACTTAAACTTTTCGAAAATGTGTCCTATTACTTAATGTGCATTTAAAGACTATAAATAATTTTGTGAAACGTATGTGATCTACGTGTGGACAGTGGTCAAGACTTTGATTTCGCGAACTTTTAGAGAATATATTTTCTAGATGTAAGTTTTATTATTACTTGCATATGCCGATCCGGTGATTATTTATGTGCAACACGACGAAATACTTTAGTAATTTTATATCATAGTTTCCGTTACTCAATGAAATCATCACTGTCATAGCGAATTGTCTGTATGATTTTTATGAAACAAGAACATAATTAAACGAAAATACAGTTCGTTTGCAGAACACACATTTATTTATGTGATATATATTTTTTTTTCTAATTTAATGTAAAAGAGTACGCATCATCACAGAATAGATAGCACACAGTGCATACAAGGAAAAAAATTGCGATACATCGTAACATATATATTATTATTTTATAACTCGTAATTATTAGTTTTAGCAAAATACGATCGTAAATGTTACTTAAAATTTGTGTAGGCACTATGAGAAAATTTAGTTCGGTAATTAATATAAAATTGCGAAATTTGTAAAATGTAAAATTTAATGTTAAAATTTAAGAGATGCGTGCTTTGAATTGTATATTGAATAGCATATTGATCTAAGTAATTTCCGAGGTTTTTTTTACATATCTCTTTATGCATTATTATAAGAATAATTAAAAATATTGAATCGATTGAATATATTATTTCATATTCGTCGAGAAAGCGTAGAATAATTAAACATAACATTTAAGTGTCACGACGTAAGAGAATATTACATATCGTTTATTTACAGTTCGTAGAATTATATAATATCCTTTGTTCGTGTCATTTTTAATTTACGACAAGAACTATTTATGATCATTTATAGTTATAATTATTACACCTTTAGTTGTTAAGCATAATATGAAATTTAGTTCTATTATGTTACTAATTATTCGCGCCTTAGTAACATTTTAGAACTCATTACATGAAGCTGTTATTTTTGCGTGATTATCTTATACTAGTCTATAACTGCAATACGTTTATCATTTACATCACAAGATATTAATGTTTTTTAAAGAAGGAAATTTGTAGCACGTATACATGTTTTAATTTTTATAAATGTATGAATGATTAGAAATTTAATGCCACATTTGAATGGAAATGTTTGAACGGATTTTTAATAGGCATGTATAAGAAATTATGTAAATATATCGTAGAGCAAGTAAAATGATAATATCGCAATACGGGTAGTGGTATTCTTATTTTTTACGGATTGTTTCTATCAAGTTTCATATATATATATATACACACACACACACAC
>JAJVSH010000077.1:696513-901378 GCA_021460005.1 Tetramorium alpestre | reverse complement strand
ATATATATACAATTTATAATATATATTATGTAACCATAAGTTTCAAAGTTAAATTTTGTCCTTGGAAAGAGACAATACTTTAAATTTTAATTCTGATTATTATTTATAGGAACAAACATATAAAAATTCTGATATTAAATAATGAATATTCATTTAGTCTGACCAACATTTTCAATTAATTAATTTATTAAGCACAATGGACAAAAAATGTAAATGAATTTTACTTTAGAGATTCATGGATATCATTCAATCATACGCTGTGAATACATCTTCTATATATGTCAATGTGTAATATAGAATAAGTTTTTTTTATTTATACACTTATAATTATTTATTTGTAGATACGTTCCTATACTTTGATATAAATTTATAGTTTATTGACATATGAATATTTGAATGATTGTATTATATATTAGAACGGTATGTATGAAGAAATAGAAAAGTACTGTAAGTGCTACGTGTGCGGTGAAGGAGAATACATATAAGATTGTTTGCGCCTACTGTTGATTGTTTAGTCAATTATCGTAATAACTGTTACTCATGCGCCTGAATTCCAATTGCTTGTAATTAAATTGTACTTCTGTAAATACGAAAGTAATGCACGTTGCATATTGATGAAATAATGAAGGAATAAAGTTGCCAAAAGATTCGTCATAAAATTAATATACATACATTCTATGTATATATACACATTATTATATTGCGAATTTTTATATAATTGCAATTTCTTATTAATATAAAAAATTTTTCTGTTGATGAATTATATATATTGATAGGAAATATTTTGAGAGATATATGTTAAACCATTAGAAATTATATTTTTAATTTTATTTATCACGATGAATACATTTATACAAAGCATTTAGGATTCCACAGATAAACTTTCTAAAAGTGTGGAGATATCAAATGATTCCTTGAAAGAGGATAATTTTCTCGCAATCGCTTGTTTGTTCAAATCGATGACGGCGAGTTTAAGTTTATTTTTCCATTCTTTCGGATTGTATTTTTCGATAGAACACATAACGATTTCGTTAATTTCATCTTGAATGGCGTGACAACTGATTGATTGGAATACCGATTTCAGATCGTCCTTGGCTTTCTCTTTCAAATTTTTATCTCTACTGACCAAATTCAAAATAAACAGACCATTTTTCGTTAAACACGCCGCAACTGCTTTCAGCACTGATATTTCAAGAAATTGTTTAGGTGGACAACTCATTCCAACAGTAGTATCTTTGCTATCGATATCAAAAAGTATCGCTTTGTATTTTGTTTCGGATGCTGCAACGTCCTTAATGTATTGTATACCATCCGCGATCTCTACTTTCATTCGCTCATCAAGAACGAGATTGAAATATTCAGTAGCCACTTTTAGCATCGCGTTGTCAATTTCGACTGCAGTAATTTTCAGCTGAAAAGAATAATTAAAATTTTTTATTTATATTAGAAAAAAGATTTAGATATGCTCGATGATGCAGTAATAATGAATGCTATTTGAAAATACATACTTTGGGAAAACATTGATGTAAGAACATGCAAAGACCACCACCCCCAAGTCCTATAATCATAATTTCGTCCTGTTCTCTTGTATCCATTACCGCATTTACACCAGCGCTCATATGTATATGATGCTCACAAGCTAAGAATCCAGGATCGGCAATTTTCTTTGTTTTACCACGTCTAGATTTTGCTATAAATAATTATAATTATATAGATATTTATCAATTACAATTGTGTGCGATCATTGATGTTATTTCTGAATTTGTTAGTACCTTCCTTTAGTCTGGCTTCACTCTGTATGACGTATGGATTATTCAAGAATACAAGCCGCCTGAATTCGTGACCATCTTTCTCCACTTCTTCAATAACAAACGGCCCACTGATATCGCTCTTTCCTTCATAGCAAACGTTTCGAACTCCAACGTCAGAACCCAAAGACAAAAAGGGAATATCATTCTTGCCGCACAAGCCAGCCGGCGCTAAATTACGAACGCAATCTTCCAACTCCGTTTTCACAGCGTCCCAACTTTCAAATTTGTGTTCTCTGCGTAAGGTAACAATGGCGAGTCTGTCTCGCTGCGCGCTTTCCAAGACCTGCTGCCTTCCTTCTTTCGTACTGAACAGCCAATCTGTTTCTCTGTTAAATCGAGAAAGAATCAAGCATATAGTCTTGTAATTTGCAACTCGTTTCATAGTTTCAATTCGAAGTTTCTATTCAACAAATAAATCGAACATACTTTCCTTGTGGGACAATGAAAGCTGCGTATGTTTTCGCCCCACGCGTGCGCGGTTGGTCGAGAACGTAGACAATGTATCGCGGATGCTTGTCACCTGGACGATGCAAGTCCAACGATACTTCTCCCACGTCGGCGACGCTTCTCTTGTAAAGACTATTGCACACCAATGCCGACTGTTGCGCGGACAATATTGCGGACACCATGTCGTCCGTTGTGGACAATCGCTCAGGTGGGCCATCAACCAGAGCTATCTCGAGCACCTACCGGGATTACAATCTACAAAAATAAGTTCAACAAACTTGCTTACCCGGCTAAGATGACAACATAAGGATTTTAACGATCTTTTGTTGCAACATACGGTCTGAGATAACTTGGTAAATTTCGTAGCAACGATCACGAAGACCGGAATCGAGCTGCCTTCCTCCAAGCGTGCTTTCGTCTCGGCCTCATGGCACCGTGCTATGCGGAACATGAAGCCCGAAGAGGGAAAGTATGACAGAAGCTTCCGCAGAATGTGCTCTTGTAGCAACGAAATGCAAATGTATCTGCCTCCATTCCGTAGCACTCGTGTGATTTCCTAAAATAAATTTTAATATATTAAAAAGAAATTTTTATAGTAATTTTAATTTTCTAGTAATCGGAAATTTACCTTAAAATATTTATCAATTGTAGCTATCGTTGTCTCTTTGGCATCTGGCATTAGAGCGTCCAGTGTACCTTTATCAAGAATCACACTAAATCTCTCATCAGGGTATGTCATTTGTGTGGCATCCATATGTTCGTACACCAGATCCGGTCTTGTACCATTATTTATGTCGCGCATTTGTTTTATGACAATATGTGATATATCGATATTAACGATATTTCTGTAAGATCAATTTTAAGATTTATTCTTCCATAAGAATGCTGGGTGTACATTAGAAACTTAGCAAAGAATTACGAATGCTAAGTGTGCTTGCAAAAGATAAATACATGAAACTGTACCTGTAACCAACGTCGTACAAAGACATGCTTAACGTAGAATTTCCACAACCAACGATCAAAATGTCATCCTTCATTTTAATATATTTTACAAGTATTTCGCATAATTCTGGGTACTCACCGTACCTGAAATCAGACAGAATAGTGAGCAGCAAGTTATTGAAAAATAATTGTTAACATAACTATAGAATTTTTACCATTCGAACGCTTTCTTGCCACGCTTCTTGAAAAACGTGTTCCAGTATTCCGCATGACTGAATTCCTCGTGCGTTTTTGGCAGGAGATTCATATTTTACAATAACCTGAAAGATATACACAGGATAGGTTAATTTTCTAATTTACAGATTAGACTTTAATATTGAGAAAATGTGTTACATAATGTAACAATGAATAAACTGTAAATAAACTTGTAAACTCTATTATGCAAATTTAATGTCATATCATATATATTTTTCCGTAAAGTTTTTAATTTTTTAGAAAAATAACAGTACATACCACGCGGATTGTGTTTAGACTTTTTAATCATACAGAGCGACATCTGCGAAATGTTACAAAATTATTGGTACTACATATTTAGAATTGTTTATCTAAAGAGGGTTTAAGTCTCTGCTAAAAAGATTTGAGTCTTCGCTAAAAGGGTTTGAATCTTTGTTAAAGTGATTCGAGTCTCTGCTAAAAGGGTTTGAATCTCCGCTAAAGTGAACGATTTTTTTGATGAGAAATTAACAATTCTTCACGAATTGTCCGCATGATGTCGCTGTTAGTATTTTTAAAAATCTATTTTATATTTCGCAGGGATGACTGATCCGTACAGTCTATTTGGGCTTAGCAAAACCATGGACCCGAGCTCAATACACTGCGGACAATTATACACATTTACACACGTCATATACTCACATTTTTATTGGTGATAGTGCAATGAACGTTTGAGAAAAATAAAACTAATACGTGCTTAATGGAGCAGTATAGCAAAAGGTAATAGTTTTTTATTTATATCTCTTGATGACAAAATATTTTACATTATTATGATACAATTAAATCAAAGCTTTTCGAAAACAATGAAGAACAAAAGCTGAAATTACTTGATAAATCGATGTGTCAATAATATAATAATTTACATAACTTTATTAACGACAAAAAAATTGATTAGTATTTATTATAATATCTCGTAAATTTATTATTTGATATTATAATTATAATTCTGTGTTCATAATGAAAGAAAGAAACNATGAAGTTCTGATTTTAGAAATTAAAACTTAAAGTTATAGTTTGTTTAATTTCGTTCTTAATTATGTTTCAATTATGTAGCTAAAGTAAGAATGAAACTAGTCTAGTCGATTTTGAGAAAGATAGATATCAAGGAACCGGTCAGGTCAATGAGACATCATAACGCTCACCAGTTAACAATTAGGTGACAAATTTCGAGCTTTTTACGCTCGGTGAATTCAGGGATTCGGTTGGCACGTGCTGTGTGAGAGTAAACCGCGCAAGATTGCGTCCAGTGAGCGGACTTTCGGCAAGGAACGCAGAAAGGGGGCACCTTGCGCCAGCTGTCCGACGTTCTTTTAGCCTGGAAAAGCCCGAGTCATTGGGCTTTGCCGTGCCTCTCTTCTTTGTCTCTTATTTGATTAACGATACAACGCGTCCCTGTATGTATGTATGTATGTACACATAGCATATACCATTCTCCAGAAATGCGAATAGGTCTTTATGCGAAAGTGATCGTTACAATACGTTGAAGAATCGCGAGTGTAACGAATTATCTATTGTCCTACTATCCTTCGTTACGTTACATATTTTCTAATTGTAGAATTGATAAAGGCAACAACTGGGTGCAAAGATCTCGAAGAGAACCTATTGGAAAAATTCATGACTCTCTTATGTCTATTTCTATCAATGCAGATTAACTTTAATCTCAGTTTAACTTACTTTCTATCTTTTTTTAGTCCTAAGAATTAGAAAAAGATGAAAAGTAAGTTATATAAACCGAGATTAAAGTTAATCTGCATTGCAATTACAAATCAATTAAATATTTATACTTGCGTAAAAATATCGTCAATTGGGCATTCGAGAATAAAATTTACAAACTCTGCTTAGATAATTAAAGATAACTGAGGTGAAAAAGAAGCACTCAAGAATTCACGAGAGAAATTTGAAGGGGGGGGGGGGGTATATATTATTATATACGCAGTCATATGTTTCTCTCACATATGCTGTAAACGTGCATACGTTTCATAACTTTTATACAGCGATATTTTATATAGCTTTACTTTAATGAAATCAACCAGTATTATTAAATTGACGATCGGTCTCACAGCTCGTTTATGTGTTTATGCTCGCTCAAACGCATATTTGTTTGCGATGCAAATCGGTGTCACAAACAGAGCGATGTGGTCAATCGTCTTCGACAATATTGATCCAGCGCATATTTTTCGGGAATAAAATTATAATTTACCGCCGTCATCTTTCCTCGAAGATCATTAATTTGGCTTATGCGGTTTGTCAGTCGGTTTGCGCCCATTCTGCCGATGGCCAATTTGTTGCTCCGTCTCAATGATGCTTATCGGAGTGAGTTGTCAGCGTAATTTTAAATTTGCGATGCGTCGTACCGCTGTTACGGTATGAGTTTGAGTCTCTTAAGCTTAAGCTTATTGCAGTTTTTGTGGCTAAACGCGGTACCCTCCGGCGGCTTATAATCCACGGTACGAAGTGAAAGAGGGCCGCCTCGCGATCAGGGAGCGTACCCTTCGTTGAACCTGTTCCTCCTTTTACATTGATCTCGTTTTCTTTATCTTATTGCATAATTCTTAATTTTTTATTATTGATTTTTATTGTACGTTTGTTTTAATTATTTTCGTTATAATTTTTGTATGAAAATATTGAGATGCTTAAATTTAATACAAATTTTGAGAAATATATGATCAAGAAAATAGCTTAAATTAGGAATTAAGAAAACAAAAATTATTATTATTATTATTATTATTATTTTACATAAAATATTATATTTAATATAATATAAAATCTTGTATAAAATTGAACAATATCAATATGAGATTTTTATACTGCTATCAATGCTTGATTTAAAAAATATGAAATATGTTTATACGTTTGTTATCGTAAAAAATACTTGCTCTATTGAAGTTTGCTATTAAAAAAAATTTTAATTATAAACCCCGATAAAATAAAGGCTTATTTCTAAATTAAATGTATTTACGGGGTGCGTGAGTACGGCACAACGCAGACCATTCTTTATCGATCTGAGTAGCACGTGCCCGACCATAAGCGGGTGCAAATGAGTGGGCATAAAAATAAGTGTCGTGCAGAAAAGAGTCTTACTAACGTACTCTCTTTCTTCTTCTCCACCGAAGATCTCCCTTTCTCTTGAGACGCGGTTAAATAGGGAGACAGCTGAAGATATTCGTGCATCATGCGCGCATACCGAATCATACGTGCACATTACGCACACATAGATTTGTATATATGTGCAAATAAACACGTTATAAGCTTTTCTAAATCGTTAAGCGATCATTCAGATATTTTAAATATTTTTGTTTTATTTTATCCGCATAATATTCTAAAATTGTTTTCACAAATCAACTCATGAAAGTTTCTCAATCATGCGCGTTTATCTGGTTTCTTAAGATTTTTGTACACTGAGAGAAAAATATATTTACTTTTGGCCTCAATCACAATTTTATAATATTTCTAACACGAAATATAATTTACTTAACTATATGCATCATTATGTTAACCATAATTATCTTTAGAAATATTATAAAATTGTAGTTGAGGCGAAAAGTAACTATATTTTTCTCTCAGTGTAGTGTTTAGGATTGTAATTGTAGATCCTAGAGAAGCTAGAGAAGCTGCAGATTTGATTTACCATAGTTTTGGAAACCTTTTGGAAATTGGAATTTGAATTTTGGAAAATTAATTTGGAAATGACAGAGAATATCGTGCGTTTAAACCGGAGATCGGGTATAAGCGCGGATTATTTATTATCATACACTTGTCCCAGTTTTTAAGGCGCGCACGTCGGGATTGCCCTCGCAATTTCCAGACGACGATGACGATCTCTCATCGCCGGCCGCGATCTGCACGCACATGACGTATTGCACGCGTATGTGCGTAACCGGTACGTACACGCGTTATACCGTCCGTTCCGGATGCAACCTGCGCGAACGAAGGGTATGCCATTTTTCCTCGCTTTTGCGTATATCTGATCAGCCGGCGGAAATGGGTGACGCGAACTTGGCACGAGCTTCACGAAACTGGGTCTCGCGGAGTCATCGAGGTAACGCGAGTAACGTTTGATATGAAACCAGTTTAATGACGCTCAGAAATCGGTCTTATTGAACATCTCGAGCGACTGAGCTCAAAATTTTATTTAAGTTTTACAAAGTCTTAATTTATAATTCTTAACTCACGAATACAAAAAAACCTGTTCAAGAAATATCCGAACTTTTTAATTCGGATTTTTACATTAATAAAGTCACTATAATTACGTACTAATTTTTTTCGAATTAATTTCTGCGTGATTTGATGGATTTGTCAATGTTTTTTTCCATTAGTCAAAGAATTTCAGAAATCATTTACTGAAGAAATTAATTACAAATATAATTATGAATGTCTTGTAAATTATTTTATGCGTTGTTGAAGTGTAAAATATTAATTATCGAATGAAAATGATCACATTAAGCTCTGCTCGTTTCGCTTTCGGATTTTTTTATATGATATTAATTATTTTAATTATACTTGCGATAAGAGTTTAATATTTGGCCGGAAGAAAATTATGTAAATTTTTATGTGAATTTGAGGAATTCTTTCTTAATAAAAAAAAAATGTGTATTATAAATCGAGTAATTGCTTATATCTCAGTTCCATATATGTATGCGTGTGCGTGTTTGCATATAAAGTATATGCACATTACTCGTGAATTCAATACTCACATTTAAAAATTTTTTCTCTTCCCTCTACATATTGCTCATCGCGTTTAATATTGAATAAACCTTTTCCGGCTTAATTAGCCGACGGATTATATTAACCAAACTAAAGTCTTTTTACATTCGCGATAATTTTACACAAATTTTACGTTTCGGCTGTGGATGTACGGCAGCGCGACAATTAAATTCGTCCAATAATAATCGCACGGTCAAGTATTTCACGCGAAGCTTTTTCAATTTAATTTCTCGGGGGACTCGTTAAATTTTAACAAAAACGATCGGCAAACGTAGAACGTGCCAAAAGACACAAACTTGTACTTCACAAGTTTAGAATTAACTTATCGTGCGATAAAAATACAACTTGTGTACAATTAAAGCTTGCTTCATATTAATTAAAATTTACTTCATACTTCTTTCATGTATGCAACTAATTGCGCAACACATTAAAAAATATTATAAGTATCATAATTATTCTATAATAATAGGTAGATAATATTTAATAATGTATAAAGTTATACATCAATTTAGGATTGACGTTACTTTGAAAAAAAGATCGTTATCTTTGTATGCATAATAATAATAATAGTCTACTGTCGCGTTTATCATATAAGTGTGTCAAAATATTATATTAGATGATTCATGGGAAAGAATTTACTGTATTCTCAAGTCTCTCTCTTGATATATCAGCGGCAAGTAGTTTATTGTATTGGAAGTGAATTTTATTTAGATCAAGCACGCACTTTGGATATCAATGCGAATTTCGTTCAAGTTTCCATATGGGGATCCTTAAGAGCGTCGAGTCGGTCCATTTTTCGGGCTCGACGAAACGGTAATGCCGAAGATTATATATTAAAGGAGATTGCTGCCGCCTTCTCCGGTCGTAAAATGCATAAAGGTTCGAGAGTATGTTATTATGATTTCCGAACTTCTCTTCTCGGCAGCCGAAAGATTTCTCGACACTCGGATACTTCCGTAACCAGCAACCGTTCCATTAAATAATATTTTTATTTTAGCCGGGATTAATTGGCTTTTTAACGTGTGTACCGCCAAATTTTAATAATATTAAAATAAATCTTACAGAGTAATTATCTTGGCGAGCAAATTACAAGCGTTATTAACGTTGAAAATAACAATAATGCATAATTTTGCAGATATAAAATTGTGCTGGACGGAAGATAGATGATTTATTCAAATCAAACGACAATAGCCTTTCTCATCGGTAAACGTAATTCCTCTGCGTTATGTAATAAGTATTAAGTCGATAGACGCAAATCAATTTAACTTGAATTATTTATTATTGTATTATTACGGACGAACGTGTATGCATTCGCCGCGGTACGTAGCCGCGATAGATGCAGGTGGTTCTTTTGCAGTACCACCTGTGCAGTACGTTTCGTTATACATACTTTTCCGTTGCGGTCCCGCAGAAAGTGCCTTTAAACGAACACTACGGGTGTCATCGGCAACAATACATATTTTATAGTTGCAACATTTAATGGTTGTCTTCTACGACTATAATGTCGCATTACAAAAATCAAATAAGACAGATTANATTTAAATTTAAGACGCATAAACCCGTTCGGTTAATTGAGAATTATTACCATTCGTCAATTATAAAATGTTATAAGATNTAATACATTCAAGTTTTAGTATTTTTAAATTTTACTTAATTTTATTTATTTTACGATAATATTTTGTAACGTGCGCATTGTTCCATATGAAGAAACGTATGCGGTCTGCTAAAAATGTGATTTGAGTGACGCGCTCTGGTAATCTGGCACACTCGGTGAAAAGCAGACTAATTTCCTTCATCGGGTGGCCCGCGATGACACAAGTACGGGCCATCTGCCTTTGCTTACGTCACTATTAAATGCGCCGATTACTACAAAGAGGAAAGCGAGGTTCCCAATTATCTCGGATCGAGTCCAAGACATTTTTTTTTCGTCGGCACCGTTCCTTCAAAACGGAACTTGCGGTGTGCCTTGTTTGATCAAAGATTGGCTACCTGGTTTGATCAAAGATTGGAGGGCCGAGGATCATTCTTAAAGCCGTTACCATTTATCAGTTTATTCTCAAAAGCGATAGAGCTGACGAAAGAGCATTGCGATCGATTCATTGCAAATCATTAAAAAATCTGTTTAAACATTATTATTTCGTCTGTTGGCGAGATTTATTTGTGAGAATATTTAAATGTTGATACATTTGCGCTACATGTTAATTAATGGCATATGACGAAGATGTTTTTACGATATATAAAACTTTTTATTTTAGAGAGACAGATTTATCAACTTATTATTAAAAACGATGTTAATTCATATTAGCATTTTTCTTTAAATCGCTAAGTATAATTTTTGTAAATTAAAATATTATACAGCGTCTCCTTCTCCTCACTTATAAAATCATCTCCGAATTCATTAACGCAGAAGATACGCTAATTATAAGACTACCGACATTTCATTACAATATCTATCGCCACTTTCTATGCATTAGTACATTGTATATGATGCTCTTGTTGAATGTGTACGAATGATAAGCATTAATCGAATTCCATGTTTCTTGAAAATCTCTGATGTTAAAAGTGTGTATTTAAATATCCGTTAATATGCCTTAATGAAGCGCCATATATTTCTTTTTCACTCGATATTATCGTACCGTGACCTCGTCACACGTATGTATGTACGTACATATATAGCCCATAGCGACAACGTGGATGTGGGTTTATTTGCATGAGAATCGGAACACGTTGTCGGTCGAATGGACCTGGATTACAAATAGATTTCCGCGTTTCGATTGTCGTCTTGCGTTTACCCCGTAAGGATTTCATATGATTTTGTCAAAGAGCACGTGAACGAAAGTCGTCACACATGCATTCGGTCGCGAGCGAGGTTCGCGATCAAACAAAAATTTTCATTTCCTTTCAAACGTAATTCTCGATCTAAGTGCACGGAGCTCGTTCTTCGCAGCTGTATCAACTACTGTAACAAAATCGTCCAAATTGAACTCCCACGATGTCACACAATCCACACACGCCTCCTAATGCTAATGTAGAAATTTATGAGCTTCCTCGAAAGTTCCCTTGTAGATGTAATGGGGAAGCACAAACAGATCCGTATGTACAGAAGCGAATATTTTAATACCTATTGATCCTATCCTTGATCTGAATTGGTATACAAAGATATGTAACGTGGAAATGAAGTTTCCATTATATATTATGCATCGTTCTAGTCAACAATTATATACTTTTATATCACCCTAAATCTTTGTTATATATTCCTTGTGATTTTTTTTAGTCAAACATCTTGAGGTGATAAAAAAATGATAAAAAAATTAAAGCTTCGTTTATTTAAGAGAGCGAGTACAGTCACGCATGATACGAAATATAGGGTCGGTGCACCATTCGTGGCCACTTTAAGGCCGTTTTTGGCCATTTAGTCGTCATAAAACGCAATTACATGCATTCAGCAAGTGTGATCAGCAGAAATATTGTAAAAACAAAATTTATATACTATTATAAAATCAACAAGAAGCATAAACTAAATAATTCGAAAACTGTCGAAGTGGCCAGAAATTAAGCAGTAGCCACAAATGGTGCACGGACCCTATTTGAAATTATATAGAATAGTTGAATTAAATATTAAATTTCTTCGATCCTGTGGACTATGCAATACAATTTTACTTTTAATACTTTATAATTACATGGAAATATTTAATATCGAAGATTTAAAAAATGAAAAAGTTGATATTCTATGAAAGTTTTTTTCTAGGAAGAAACTTACCGCAAATTCAACAAGCAATTTACGACATTGTTAATATTATTCAAAATCATCGTATTACGAGTGTATTGTTATTTCGAAGCTGTATCCGAGAATACAGCGGAGTCGTTCCGTCGGTGTCAGGCTGGACAGTCTCTTCACCTGCGTAGCATATGGCATCAGGATACGTAAGCCGAGGGATGTTCAGGGATGCCTATCAGAGGGGTAGATAGGTTTTTGGCCGCTGGTGGGGCGAACGGGCCGCGATGCTTCGACGCCGGTTAATTTGTTGTTCATCCACGTGACCCACTGCTTTCGGGGGGCATTGCGTTCGGTGTCTACTTCCGGTACTTGACCTTTCTAGAGGGGGTCACGCACCGTTGGTCCTCCACCTCTGGCTCGTCCCTCTTTCGTACATTACCGCGTTCGGATCTCTCCGTCCAACCACGGTGACGCTTCGATTCGCTGGAGCGTGCTAAACACCACCCAAATCCCTGGGGTGATTCACCCTCTGCCTAACGCGAACACGGGTGAATCTTCGGGCGATCTGGACGGCTGTTATTGTGGCAATGCTGTCGATGATTGCTTCGGTTCCCAGAATAATGCATACTTGAATCGACGCGGTAATAACGATATCTCCGATGTTTCCTTTGAAAAATTGATTAGTATCGATATTATTTTTTTATTATATTGACATTTATTATTTTATTTCATTACGAATTATTTAATTAAGATAGGATACGTGTGCAATAGTGAATAATTATTAAATCTATGCTTATTTTTGTTTGTAGACACATAAAATAGATGGAATAATCATATTTTATCAAGACATAAAACAATCTTTTTGACCTACTGATTTTTATTATTTTTTAGTTATAAATTCAAATCGTAACATAATAATTGAAAACGAAGTATACGAAGTGTTGTGTTTAAAGATTAATAATTTATTCATTTTTGATTCTAATCTACTATTTTATATTATATGTATACTTTGATTATCTAGAAAATATTTGGAAGTCAATTATCAAGTAAATAAATTATTAAAGATATGCGATAACTGCAAACGAGAAATAATGAAAGAGAAAGAGAGAGAGAGAGAGAGAGAGAGAGAAACGACGCTTTCATAATGACATGATATACGTCTCGTTACGTATGCATTACATTTATTACAATATCGCAAAATTTCCATCAAATAAGAATAAAAAATCGGCTTTACTCAAGCTCACGCGTTGAGACCTCGCACGACCATATTTAAAAACCGACTAACGTACAAGATAAACGAGCTACCGAGTTGGCATCACCTGCTTCTCTTAGCCATTTTAATTTGTCACCACACTGCCATCGTCGGAGAAGGTGAAGGGGTACCAGACGACTTTCTCTGTCTGTTTCCGCAACACGTTAGCATTATATCTCTCCATTATGTCTTTTCAAGGTTTCCTATCAATCGTCCAGCATGAAAAATTAACAAAAATTTGATGTGAGAAATTAGAAAGTAATTATAAATAATTTTATTTTAACACACACATGGTATTTTCTAGCGTTCATTAACAAAAAAGAATAATTATCTTTAATTTTAAATTTAGCAAACCTAAGGAAATAAATTCTAAATATTTTATATAAGAATAAAAAAATGTAGAACACAATTAAAAATAAATTTTTTAAATTTAGCAAAGTAATTTGAATATTTAATATGTTTCTTAAATATTTATAAAATTTACACTTGTAAAATATATTATTCAGTATTTAATTTTATATACAGTCAAAAATTATATCAAAACGGTAGAATATAATTTTGTTACATCCGCTGAATATATCACTTTGATGATTATTCATTGAGAGAAAGTAGATTTGATGAAGCTTAAACGACAGCGTTATCAAAATAGATCATTTGTATTCTACAATTTTGTATTAATTAATGTTGCGCTATGCATAAAAATATTCTATTGATTAATTTATGGTACTTATTTATTAATTTATATCGTAGATAATTTTATGGTGTCATATATACAAACATTCGCATAATATTTCCATATTTTAATTAAAATACATGTAAATTAAAATGTATATTCGCTACTTTTGAAATGCTGCTTATCGACGTCAATCACTGTCATGCTGCCGCTATTTATATCTCAATGGAGAACGGTTCGTTTCTAAGTTTGCCGTGTAGGAGCCTCCTTTTATTCCACGCGGATCCAATTAATGTGCCACATGACGTTTCCGACGAACGGAAATCGGCGGCCGGTGGGTCGAGGGTAGAAAAATAGTCGAAAAGAAGAAGCACCCGCTCGGACATCAGCGGCCAGCAGGAGGGTCAAAGTTAATTGCTAATCACTAAATCCACCCCTACGGGAGCGATGTCGATCGCCAACGTCTGTTGTTCCCTGCGATTTTTTGAATCCGAGACGCTCCCGTCGAGACTGACTTATGTTTAAACAACGGAAAAATATTTTATAACGCGTGCGCGTATAAGATATAATTTTCTTTGTAAAACTATACTTCTAGACATATTTACATAATTAATTTGTAGTTAGAATTTTTTGGGAGAAGGCCGCACAGCAATAAATTAGCACGGAATGTTTGTATCTCCAATAGCTTACGTAAAATACACACGCGTGCCATGTGGCTAACGGAATTTCACACCTCGAGGGGATAAAGTCGATTTTCCGGGGATTAATTGGGGAGAACCGCATAAAGTTAAACGTTTCCGGTATGACGATTCTTCACCTAACGGTCTTTGAACGGTTTTCGAACTGTCCATCTCGTGACGTCAGTCTTACTAAAAATCATTTAGATGGAATCAATAAAGACATAAAGAAAAAGAAATATAATAGTAAGTAAATGATAAAGAAATAATAAAAAATATCGCTGTTTGAAATAGATTCTTTTTCAAATAAGTACGTGAATAATTAATTAATATTTCGTAACGACATATTATAGTCATGGAAGACACGCGAAAGAAAAAGGGGACGTGTTTGGCATTTAGAGATGATCAGGACACAGATCATATTTCATAATTGACACAAAAAGAGTGTGAGTATCTCCGTTGTTATGAGTTCCCATGTACGCGACCCACAGCAAATACGGAATAGTATCGTAAAACATCGGAGGAAACACGTGACCGGTTATATGGGGTTAGATATACGATTTTTAAACCGATGTATACGGGACAGATGCTCGCGCGCGCAGTCATAGAACATCAATTTTATGTTCTTTCTCCTACCCGTTTCAGCCGGCTTACTTCGAACTCCGTTTAAAATCACTGCATTATTTATGATGACTAGTGGAATTTAGATTCTTCGCTTATATCTCTCTCAGACACTTCGGAATATATCTTTACCGAGAAAAAAAAATAGAAACTTTCAATTATCCAACGTTCGTCGTAAAGAAGATTCGAGACAGCGCGTTAATAAGATGCAGGAGAAAGAAGATTAACAAGATAAGCCCATATGGCTGAATCGTGTTGCCCGAAGATCCGTGGATTAACAGCCACGATCCGAATGTCCAGCTACGATTTCTCGGGATCAAGGGAAGACGATCTGCCGGAAACTCGCGGGATATCCTCTCGCCGAGGCTCTTTCTCTCTCCTTTTTCTCTATCTTCTCCCTACCTCCAAAAGATACCCCTGAATCACACACGACGAGCGAGGCGGCGGCCGATGAGCCCTCGCAACTGTCCCCTGGAGTCAGCACGCGTCGCCACGTGGCTCAGGTAAAAAAAAAAAAAGAGGGAAAGAAATGGACGAAGGGAGGCTAAAAGCCATTCTCGGACCCGCTCGTGCGTAGATTCGTGCATGTGCACGTACTACGTGTTTATCAATGTGCGCGTTCCGTTCCACGGAACGAGCAGCGACGCCTTTGATGTCGACGCGCGTCGTTCCATGACGCGGATAGGTATGCGATTTCACGAACTCATTTCGTGAGATTACCTACGATGATCCGCTTTCAATATGAGTGTCTCCTCTGAGAGAACAAACGAGCAGACGTAATTCCGGCTGTAATTATCTACATACATCTGTGTTACAGATTTTTACTTATTTGCTTTGATCACCTTTCGATTAATCCATCGTAAAAATAGGCACGTAATTAGTTTTTAATAATACAAACTTGAGATAATGAAAATATTTAAGAGAAATAATAAACGATATAAAAATTAAAAAGATTACAATTTCTGTTTTGATTGAAATTTTGTTATAAGCTTTATTATTATTTTGCATAAATTCTGAGAGAACAAGTGGGCAGACGTAATTCCAACTATAATTATCTACATACATCTGTGTTACAGATTCTTACTTATCTGCTTTGATTACTTTTCAACTAATCCATCGTAAAAATATATATATACAATTATTTTTTAATAATACAAAATTGATATAATGAAAATATTTAAGAGGAATGATAAAATGATATAAAAATTAAATAAAAAATTACAATTTCTGTTTTGATTGAAATTTCGTTATAAGCTCTATGACTATTTTGTATAAATTCTGCTATGTATATTTATCTAATTTGTAACTGGCAAGAGAGCTGCTAAGAGAGTCGTTGGATTTTATTCTGAGTAACTACATACGTGCACATAATTGGCAGCCGATTTCCCCTTCGAGGAGAACACGATGGTTTCTATGTGGAACGATTCGATACCGATCTTGCATCTTTCATTTATAAATATTCATTACATTCTCCGTTAACGTGCACGATTATTGCAGTGTCGTGTCGGGCGAGGATAAAAGCCTGAACAGCTGATATTTTTCAAAAATGAGGTCACAGGCTTTTTATATACTCATAGCACGGTTCATCAGGCGCTCGTAGCATTCTAAGCAACTTGATCGTCTTCAAATGAATTCTTAGAACGGACAAAATCAAATTTCTAATAACTGGCGACGGTTTATTAGTGTAACGGCAATCGTAAATTTAATTTAATTTTCTTTTATTTTATGGCATTTGATGTAATATATATTTCCTATTACAGACGCCGCGTCCTTTTGAACGTCCTCGGATCTTTTATATACGATCGACGCAATGAAATTATCGTCTACATTCGGAGATTGCTAGAAACCTTAATCACCTTACGCGCGACAGGTACGATATTTAAAACAATAAAAGCGCCGTGGTCTCCTGTAATATCGGTGCGGTATACAGTAAGCATATGGTGTCCCTGCGAAGCCCGGGCGCAACGTCTTCGATGCAACGGTGCAACAGATGGTGCAGGGGGCGAATGGCTCGTGCTGCACCCCACCATTTTCCTCCACCGTCACTCCTTCTTTCTCTCCCATTCTCTGTCTCTCTCTCTCTCTCTCTCTCTGTCTCCCTTTCTCTCGTCCTCCTTCGCCCTTCTCTCATTTTTACCTGCTTTATTTGTGCCGTCTCTCTAAAACGGTCGAGCCCGCGCGGTGCGCAAGCGAGGGAAGAAGAAGAAGAAGGAAGGGGAGGAAGGGTGGCAAGGCGAAGAAGAAATAAAAATGCGGGCAACCGTCGCGGTACCTCGTGCCGCGCGCATCACTTTACCGCGTGTGCCGGTTTGCGGTCGTGCGTGCAGCAAGATTTTGCAAGAATATCATTTCTCCTCGTCCTTCCTATTCTCTCTTTCCGTTCCTCCCGTCCTCCATCGCGTATCGTCGCGTATTTCTTTATCCGATGCCCTTTCATCGTTTCCGAATGGATTAGCTTTCATATGCTTTTTCGAGGAAGCCACGACCATCTGCCGGTGAGCTTGCGGCTCGCGTATCAATGACACTTGTCATCTTGTAATAATGTAACGCACAATTAACATTCCTAAAGTGTCTTTCACACTTTACTTTTTAATACTTTTTAAATGCTAGATGCTTGTACAATCTCTAATTTATAACTTTGTTCTTTCAATTCACTTATGAATGATTCCTAAGATAAATTATTATTTAAGATGTTAGTTTGAAGCGAGTGGAGTTTTTTAATTTATTTAAAATTAACAATCATAAATAAACAGAAATGAAGAATGAAATAAATAAAGAATATAATGAATGTAATAAAATAGAGAAGTTGATGATGCAAATTAAACTTATTTCTTATCTTTTCTTTCCAAGAGCAGTTGATATAAAGTATCATGTAATTGAATAATTATGAAATTTACAAGTTGCATCTTATCAGTTCTATACTCGTTTTTCAACTAAGTTTTCTGCACAATTCAACGAGTAAAAATGTTCGAAAAAAATCGAACTTCCTTTCGAACAGTCAGGCATGTGTGATTGAGCAACAAGCAACCCTCTTCCGTGACGAGAGGACTCTCTTACCCCACCTCCAATTTCGCGGACAATATTGGCGGATAATAACCCTTCCTGTTCGTTACCTTTCTACGCCTTCCTATTGCATGCAAGGCAATAATTATCATACATTGTTGCAATTCGACGTATTACAATGTAAGACCACCTGTCGCGCCCGATGTGGTTTCTCGTCGATCGGCCGGTTCCTTCGGTTCCTTTCACGCGGTATTGTATCAGTTCTCTTTCCTGCCGTTCGTAGTTCGGATAACTGGGTTCCTCTAATATATCTTACCATATCAACGCCTGTGTTTAAGCCGCCACTGTGCCGGTTGTTGCCCAAGCACGCGCGACATATGCTCCGTACCGAAAATTTGCTCGGCCAATCCATTGAATGGATTAATCGTGGGTTAATCATGTCTCAAATGGTTGCGATGACAATGCTTAGGGCTTGACAAATTACGCAAAAACGCAACTCAACAAGCAAAAAGGAACTCGCCAAAATGCTCCTTTGATCCAAAGATCCACATTTTCTTTAAACTTTAGCGAGTGTGAAATTAAAAAGAAATCGTATTATTCTGTAAATATGCAAGTAATATTTTGCTATTAATGTTAATAAAGATATTTTATTTTTACACTGAAAAAAAATTCTGGTTAAAAACGAACAAATCAGAAAAATCTTGTAGAATTGATCAAATATTCTGGCTATTATAAGTTATAAAATATTGAGTTCTATTATAATCAGAATATTTAATCAATCCTACAAGATTTTCTAATTTGTCCGTTTTTAATCAGAATTTTCTTCAGTGTAATAGCCGTTCGCTACAGATCAGTATCTCGTGCTGATAAAGTTGACTCGATCTCAAAGACTTGGCATCACAAAGGGAATCGAAACGATCAAAATTTCACACGGTCGATCGCGCACGTTTCCATCGTCGGGAACTTGGAGCGTGTGATGTTTGATTATTGTTCCCGTGGTGTATTAGCGACAGTCCTTAATGCGGGCAGCCCGGCGACATTTCTTTTCCGCCTCGATATCGTTTCCAGGAACGATTCTCACGCACAATCGACCATACGAATGTGATACGTAAGACGGCGAATTAAAATGAGGAAAAAACAAGGAGGCAGAGCGAGAGAAAAGGGGGAGTAGCCCCACGAAGAGTACACCTGCGGAGCCTCACATGTAATTAAATAGATCGTTGTCGTTGAATACTCTTCGATACTCGCCGCTTTGTACTGCGTCACTTCTACGGAGTACCAACGTATTCCGGTGCGTATGCAGGCTGTCCAATGGGGCGGACGATGGCGCCGATAGTAGTCGCCGTTGTTTCCTGTTCTTAAACGTCGCTGTTTTCCTTCCTTCCTTTCTTCCTCCGGTTTCAATAATTTATTCTCTTGACGATCGTGACGTTTGTCGAAACGGTCTTGGAATTAAGTCATCTACTTATTACTTGTAATGACGCATGAGAGACAAAAGTTCAAACGTTGCGATGAAGATTGATAACATACCAATCGTTCTACGAAATAGTTTTTTTACTAATATTGTAAATTTGATTATTGTAACATGCCTCGTGTGTTTTAATCAGAAAATATAAAAATTGGGTTAGTACACTGAACAAAAATTCTGGGTAAAACGGGACGAATCAGAAAAATCTTGTATAAGTTTGATTAAATATTCTGATATTACTATAATAGAAATTCTGGTTATTATAAGTTATAAAGTATTAAGTTCTATTATAGTAACCAGAATATTTGATCCTACAAAATTTTCTGATTTGTCCGTTTTTAACCACAATTTCTTTTCAGTGTAACATCTTTTACATGTATAATTAATTACACTGAAGAGAAACACTTTTACGGTTGAAACGTTTGTGGTTTTTATAATATGCGTTTTTTTAGACTTATTGTATAATTAAAAGCATCTTTGTTATAATACGATAATTAGTATTTACACTCAGCTTGGTTTAATTCATCTATTTTGCTTAGTTTGATAAAAATTGGGAACTTTCTGTGTATTAAAAAAACTCACAGAGCGATCTACATTGAGCAAGTTACTGCCGTGTTGTCGTTTCAAGCACGTGCTGTTTTTCTTCCATGTAACGAGAAGGTAACCGAGTCCGAGTATTAATCATCAGGTACACCAAGTAGCTGTCCACGCGAACGTGTCACCTGAGGCTTAAAGCGTAGCACGAAAAAGTACGTTACGATTCTTCTTCCCGCATCCGTTCCGCGTTACAGGTGGTTCATCCCCTTCATTCCTCCGCGAGTAACGTCTCAGGCGCGCTAAGGAAATTCTCATCGCGCACGTGCTTCGAAAAGAAGTCATCACCCTTAGCCGCTTAGGAATAAGCACCTGCGACTTAGGACTTGACGAGTACACGTGAGAGCGCCTATGAGTTTCCGGTTTCAAGGATCATCGGCCCGCACAAAAGTCCTAACGATCTCTTAACGACGTATCGATCGTTTTTATCGATTCCCACGGCATATCTAAGCCACGATCGTAGAACTTTCAAATTACGTACTCTCTGTGGATAGTTGACTGATGATTCTAAAGCGTAACATGGGGGAAACGATCGTACGATTAATTTATATATGCTATTATAAATTTTACTGCCACAATTATCAACTAATAATGCATCCCGTGTATGGGTTAATTGACCGTAAAAACAATCGTTAACGCATATATGACCATATTACGAGGAGAGAGAGAGAGAGAGAGAGAGAGAGAGAGAGAGAGAGAGAGAGAGAGAGAGAATATTCTTCGAATGCGAATACGGTAGACATTTGCTGAAAGGGAATAAAGGATTGGCGCCGGATCTCGAAAGTTTCTCGTGTGCAATGCATCCTGTGAACTGCAAGTTAGAAGTCCCAGTGTCATCTTCCTGGTGGGCTTCCTTCTGATAGGAATTGATGAGTCGCAGCTGGCTGCCCTCTCAACTGTTGCCATCCTATTTCTCGACACGGCGGCGCACAGTAGGAATCATTTATTATTCGGCGATTCACCGTTGCTCTTACCCGTATCATTCGCGAAATGAACATGTGCGAGCAATGAGGTGTCATTATCTTTCTGTTTGCCGTGCATCGCGGATGGGATAAATTAAAGCGAAATTACAGAAGACAAATTAAAATTTCGGGCATCCGAAAAACATGCCCGACAATAAAAAGAGGAAGCACGCGCGCGGCGGGATATCCGAACGTGCATGCTGAGAGTCGAACAAGTTATAATCTTCCAAATATTTATATCTGTACGTAATTATACGAAGGAGAGAGGAAAGAGCAGGCGAGTTAAATCTTTAATACATATAAATGCGAATCGTTCTTATAAACATTGGTTAAAGCCAACAGATTCTCTGTCCCTTTTTAGTTTCTTTTTGTTTCTTCTTAATGAAATTAGAAATTTGATTCTAACAATATAATATACCAATCACTGTTTAACGTCATGTTGTTCTATTAATAAATTTTTGCTTATGTGGATAATTAAATCTCTTCCCGTTGCACGTTTGATTTCCGCATTAATATCAATTAAAATAGTACGAATGCAAGTCCGTCTTGTGTCACAATGCAAGAGTAGCAGCAGTAAAATGATGAAGATGTTGAGAGTATTCCGTCATGTCCGATCTCTAACTGGGACGACAAGGCATCAACAGGTGCTCCCGAAATCGCTCTCTCGCGAGAGCAATATCGCGCTCGCTCAGTTACAATTACTCACTCTCCTGCTCCATTTCGCTCGGGGGCACGGACCGCGCGAGCCGATAAAACTTACGATTACTCAGGTCTCTGACTCTCTGATCGGCGAAATAACGTTTCCGGGTCAGTGAAGACGCGTCGATAACATCTCCAACGATGTTCCCTTAATTTGAAACTGTCATTCTCGTGATATACTACAATGTAAGCGATCGGGTGGAAAGCGGACCGGGTGTAAAATGCGTTTTCAAAAGAAGTAACGAATTCGAGAAAGCTCTCCGTGCTACAAAGTGAGAACTTCACAATTCGCGCGATGGACATCATGTGGAGATACATTTGCATGTCTCGTGTTGTCTTTTATATTACTTTCTATCAGTTCTCTGCATATGAAATGAAATATTCCGCAAGTGCTTCTTTTTTTAATAAGACATGAAAATTATTTGCTAATTTTTTTGCTATTTCTCGGTTTTAAAAATAATTTTTTTGCTTCACTTTTTAAAAAGTTACCTAAATATTGAGCTATCGAGCCTCTCGTAACTTTTTAAAAACTAAAACAAAAAAATTAGTTTTAGAAGTAAAAAATATCAAAAAATTAATAAATAATTTTCATATCTTATTCGTTATGTTATAATAATTTGGCTCAGATAGCTTAATATAAATGAGGATATTAAGCTATCTGAGTCAAATTATCAGAACGTAACCAGTAAGACATGAGAATTATTTGTTAATTTTCTGCTATTTTTTGCTTTCAATAATAATTTTTTTGCTTTACTTTTTAAAATGTTACGAGGTATGTAAAAATAGCGTATACCATGTACATAAGCCATATTCTTTCTTCTTTCTTTCTTAGAAAGGAGATTTAATAGTTGCAGCTTTTCCGCGATGCTGATTAGTTCTCTCGCTTAGCTCACTTTGTATTACGAGAGCTATCAGCGTTGAGATGTGTGACAGTTCGTTACATTAGGTTATCGAAAAATATTAAAGAATTAAAATTCTTTTAATCTGAAATCTTTACAAAAATTATGTTTTATTATATAATAAAGAGAAATTTCGCGCGCAGAGCACACGTTCACTATCACTAGTTAAATAAAATTAAAGCAAAAAATGTTATAAATATTTCATCATATTTGCGATTTACTTCCACGTACGTTTAATTACGATTTTAACGTTTCTCGCATTTTGATCAAACGTAGATAGGTACCCATTTGTCCTCGTCAAACATGCTGAAAAATTATCCTCCATCCACCGCAGCATAATCGAAACGTAGAAATTGATGGCATAATTTCTACCGTTCCGCCGAAATCGCCGCGCGCGGTTCAACCTCGACGATAATTAACCAGAACGAAATCAGCGACATCCGTTATCGGGCTCGAGTTTCGCTCGTCGTTCCGGCGATTTGTTACGGCCGCAATCAGCAGCGCGCTGCGTGCGCCGTGCCGTGCGGTGTGTCACGAAGGGGAAAAATTATTATTAACCACCTCTTGGGTGGACACTTTCTCACCCGAAAATCGAAGGCATTGAATCGCGCGCGCGGTTACAGCTTGCGCGTAATAACAGCTTTATGCGGACCCGGGCTAAATAATGCCTCCGCGCGCGTTCGTCGATTCTCTCTGATTCCCGGCCTGGCTCCCGGCGATCTTTTCTGGCGGTCCTCTCCTCCTCGCCCCTCCTCCACCCCTCGCGTCTTTTCGACCCCCTTTCGAAGCAAATATTTCGTGATCGTCATACGAGCGGATCCTGGCCACCAATGGCGTAATTTCACGTAATAATCGCTATGACTGAGGGTAGTTACGCACGCTGTCGCGTGCAATTCTTGCATTCAAGGACGAGAGAAATTTTGAGGAAATCCTAATTGCGCTAATACCCTCGAATTACAATTTGCGCAAGGTGTTGATCGCAGAGATACCACGGATAATTTCGCATGTAACGAGCGTTTTGCGCTCGCATTATATCGCACTGCTTCCCGACTTACTCGTGAAACGTCAAAACGCACGTCTGTGCATTTTTCGCAAAATAATGAAGTAAACGTCTCCGAACTTTCTGCAGATAATTATTTCAAGAGGAGAGAGAGAGAGAGAGAGAGAGAGAGAGAGGGGGCACGTGATTCTCGTCAAGTCGTCGGCCGCATTTAGCGCCGAACGCCCGCGGGTTACGAATACCGCGTTCCGCAAAATGATTGTTTCGCTGTCGATGAACTAAAAAAAAAAAAAAATTAAAAAAAGAAAGAATACATTGGAACACCGTTTAGAACTGTTTGTCATGCTATTAACATTCGTTTAACGAACGCTGACGAAACATTTAATTGCGCCCTGGTTATTCCGGGAACCGGCGGACGTAAAAGACTCGCGATTCCGATCGGGTCGGCGCTAAAGTATGTCCAAAAGCGACTCGAGAGTCCGAATCGGCCAATCGAGCAGCCGAAATATCTGATTTGCGGCTTGAACCTTCGCGGCTTCTTCTTTTCCCTCTTTTTCTTCCCTCTTTCCTCTCATGCATTCGGCAAGGCATGCACTTGCAGCTGTAACGCCATTTACGGCTCCTCCGCTGCAGCACGTGGTACGCTTTTTTTACGAGACACGACAGCGTCGTGTCCACTTTTGACGAACAACGCCGATTATTCGGCCCGGTTTGTACCTTCTTCCCTCCCTGCTTCTTTATGTTAACGACGTATAAACAAGTTGGCCTTTTTGCATTGCATCCGACCCTGTGTACGCCGCGAAGATTATACTCGTTCGCGTAATGTCGCGTTAAAAAAGAACGGACGTCGAGAATTATGGCGGTTGATTCTTTGCGAAATTTTCGTCTCGAACTTCTTATACGAGTGATCGTCAAATCTAGCAGTGAGAAAGATTCCTTATTATTCTCTCTAAAACTTTACATTTTTGTAACTCGTGAAATATAATTAGTCCTTTAATACATAATTTTTGGGGAGAAATTAAAAATATATCAATTAATTGAATATCAATAAATGCATAATTTTTGTTTGTCTTCATTGTCATCTTTACGTCTTTCGCATTATATCATGGCTTTCCCGTATCTCTGTTCCAGTATCTCTCATTTGATTAACGACAATGCAACCTTTCACGGCATCCCCGACAAACGAGATTGGCATACGGGCTCCGCGGTAATTTACGAGCGGATTATGCGAATGTGCGAGACAAATAAAAAGTCCGTAACGTTTTCACTACCGTTACGCCAACTGAATTAAAGCGCGACGCGCGCTGCACGCAACCGGAAGCGGTTGTCCGGCCGCACCGGTTCGCGCCGGAGCGGATTGATCCGGGAGAAGCTGAGGCGCCGATATTCGATCATGTACATAGCTTTTTTACGACAAAGCGCGGGTCGGTTGCGGCCTTCGACTTCCGCGAGGACGACTCGACTTAATTAGATGCGGCGCTGCGCCGATCGTAAGCCAGGGAGCGGCGGCGTGTTAACCGCGCGGATACCGGCCGCAACGCTCGCGTGTGTACTCGCGTGTGTACCGGTTTAATTAATAAGGAGAAGGCTGGAACGCGCGCGCGAACCGAGAGACAGCTGCCGTCGCGAAGGCACGAGTGCCGCCCACTTCGATTCCTCCTGTTCCCTCGCCCGGTTTCCGAAGACGTCAAGAAACACGTGCCGTACTGGTACCGAACCGCCACGCGGGTTCGTTTACTCACCGACCGAGAAGTGGTGATGTTAACAACACTCTACATTATTTCCGCTGCGCAATCGCTGCGGCGAAAAAGATTCGCAGATCACAACGGTTGCTATCATTTCGTCAATTAAATTTTTAGATAAATGATTTTTAATCGAAGAGAAATTTATAATATGCATATATTTACTACTTTTATACTGTACTATTTTATTTGGTATGTTATATATGTATATTGTATATATTAATTGAGATTTTCAAAAAATCAAACTCAAAATATTCTGAACACCTTCAACATTTTATTCACGAAAGTATTAATACATTTATCTTCAGATACTTTATGCGCATAGTTCTCTGAAATTATGAATGTTTCTTTTAAATTAATAATTGATTAATAATGATATTGATTACATATTTAGCATGCAAATATCTTTCTATAAGATTACGAGTAATGTTAATTACAAATTCATATATTCACATCACGAGGCTACAAATACATATTCACGCGGATACGTGAATGCGATTTCTCACATAACGAATAAAAATTTTTAGTAATTACGAAACGAATGGGCGTTATTCGGTCGTTATTGCGGTCAATCAGGCGAATCTATTTTTACGGGCCTTCTGAATCTGTTTCTCAAGGGTACCTTTCTTCGCGAGGCCATTAAAGTGGGTGAGATTACTATCGTGCGCGTAACGGCACGCGTGTGCACTGTTATCGCGTGCGCCACTTGTTGCACGCATATACTTACGCACGCGCCACGCGCAGCAGCCGCCGCTGTCGCCGCCGCCGCCGCCGCTGTCGCTCGAATTTCTCTTTCGATGCACGGACCCGGCCACGCTCTTTTTTAATGAAGCAATATATCTATCGAACGTTCGCGCGAGCGTACTCGTATGCGCGTCGCGTACGCGCTGAGAATTCGCTCCGTTTTTCTCAGCCTATTTTATCCTTCGCTTCGCCTCATCTGCCTCTCTTTCTCTTTCGATTCAATCGTTCGCTGCTCTCGACTTTCGAGTGATGCGGATATAAAGTTTACAAGGGGTGAGAGACCTCGCGGTGTAACACTTTGCCTTGACTTTTCACTTGATCTCGCAAGAAGAGTGCAAGCTTCTATACACGTGAATCTGGAGTATATGATATTATAATGTTTAAATAATCAATTTGATGCTTCCATCGCATTATTTTGGGTTATGGGATGGAAAAAGTTAAAGTAACATTATCGGGGTTGGAAAAGATTTCTGCAGTTTTCTGCATGACGAGCAAAATTTCTCATTCCGTGTCTTTTTATTATTCGACAACAGACACATATCTATTCTGTAGAATAAATTAAATAAATACTATAGAGAAAAAATATCTATACACAGAAAAAAAGTTCTGGTTAAAAACGGACGAATCAGAAAAATCTTGTAGGATTCATCAAATATTCTGGTTATTATAATAGGAATTCTGATTATTATAAAGTATTGAGTTCTATTATAATAACCAGAACTTCTTTTATAATAACCAGAATATTTGATCAATCCTACGAAATTTTCTGATTCGTCCGCTTTTAACCAGAATTTTTTTTTCAGTGTAGAGAAAAAAAGTGAGAGAAAGAGAGAGAAAGTAAATACATCGTATAAGTGTAATATCAATTTCAGCAAATGGTGCGCTTTTCAGATCTATCGATAGCGCGGCGAGGAGACATGGAGATTTCAACGCTCCTACGATGAATACGCAGGAATTCAATACGAGTTTCACATTCGCGCGTAGCCTTGAGACTACATCGGTAGTCGATGCTATCGCGGGGCACGTTGTGCAATTTCGACGAATAATATTTTCTGGCCACGTGTGTCCCAGCTCGCGCTCGCAGATGCTGCGGTGCGGCTTGGCGCGGGGACCTGTACGCCGCGCCGCGTAGCACATGCGGCGATTCGGCGAACGCCACTCGCTCTCCGCACGCGATTCCATAGCTCCGAGCAGATTTTCTCCTGGGCTGTAGCTCCACGCGCGCCTCGTGCAATCGAGCGCCGGGGCCTTCCCCATTCCCGATCTCAACTTTGCAATATTATTTGCACATATTGTCGGGCGGTCCGATCGCGTCCCTCAAAAGCGCTCGAAATACGGTTGCATACGTAGCTGCGGGCTCGTTTTCTCTTTTGGCGGATCGTGGAGGAAGGAGGGGGGAAGGCAAGAAAGATAGAAAAGAAAAAAAGAGAGAGAAGCGGGAAGGGAAGAAAACCGTTTTTTTCGAACGGAGTTATCGCGCCGTCGGCGTACCCGGTCCCGCTGTAATAATACCGCGGCATGGCCGATAATTGTGATAATTTCATTATCCAGGGTATAACCGCCTTTATATTCGCGCGTCGCAACGATTTATCGCCTGCGCCTCTTCGCGCGTCGACGCCACTCCGCAATTAGGCTAATGCCATTTACGTGCCCGGACTCGCGCGTGCCATGAAACTCGTGTAATACGAGAAACATGTAAGAATGGATGAAGTACGTTGCAAAGTGCCGATGATATCGAGTCTCGGAAACAGCGCATTCGCGCTTGATTGCCGCACCATCGTGAAAAAGATCGAGAATCGGCGATAAGTTATGATAATAACGTCAGCGGAGTGGTTGGATAAAAAAATTGGCGAGAGCCTTTTTCTTTCCTCTAATGGCAGAGTGCTAATTCGCACTCGAGGGAAAAATGAGAAATGATTAGAAACCATTAAAAAAAATTGTGGTGCTAGGCGGGAAATAAAGTGGCAAATGGCTGTATGGCCTAGTTTTGCGGAATATCTATAACAAATTGTAGAATCCACATATTTGAAATGATCGTATAACTTGTTGTATTTATAAATGGCAAAGAAAAAATATTTTAGAATATAAATTACAAGAAATACATTAGAATAAATCGAAAGTAAAAACTACATGAAAAATACAACCTTTATAAAAAAAAAAAATTAAAGAAGATACAAATTATAAAATTGTAAAATTTATATTTCATACCTGTACCATTTAAAAAGTATTAAATGGTACACATAAATTTAGAAAAAGAAATGTACATACATACGCAGTATATAAGTAGCAATAATCGCAAATATAGGTACCGTAAAGCCCGTATAAGTACTTTTCCGCGCAAAGCTCTGCTATCTGTCCAAACCAGGTGAAAGGCGATAGGAAGTCCGTAAATGCGAGCGCAAAACTATGATCAAAATTCCACCATCTCCGAGAATTTACATATATCTCGTGCGGACGTGTTTTCGAACATCGGCATAAGAATCATAAAATAGTTGCCGGAAGTAAAGCTGATCTCCGTGCAGTCCTGGGGAAGGCGCATTAACAGCTGAGAAACTCACGCGATGCAGTAATGTGAGAACGAGAAATCGTCGAAGCGATGCGTCGAAAACGCGCCATTTAAGCATTAAATTTGCACGTTTATTGATATTACGATCGCTCGTATAAACTTTACGTGCCGAGGCCGCGCTCGTAAATTAAGCATTAATAAAATTATCGACGCCTTAATTGACGTGAGCGATTCGAGCGAGAACGAGCGGTTATTTCTCGGAGGAGCAGACGGGGAACCGAGGGGGGCCGATATCGATATTCCGTTAAATCGTGGAACGACGCGCGCGTTCCTCTTGAAAAAAATCGCGCGTACGAGTGTACGCGATAATCACGCATTACATTTAATGTATAATTTATGTCGAAACGGTCAGATCGAGGCGGTCGATATCTGGCCTCGCGAGCGGGGTTCCGCAGGGCTCGCGTTTCCCGTTTGTCTTCAGCAGCAGCAGCAGCAGAAGCACGTGAGTGCGAATTCCCCTTCCGTCGCGATGCGAATCGGGTGTGTAACGAGTACCTTACCGCTGCGACAGCTGCACGCACACGCACCGCGGCGCCGTGAAAGTGTCGGACAGTTTTTCGCGACACCGCGCGAGAGAGGAGAAATCGGAAATTGTCCCGGTGCACCGGAGCGGACGCGTGCACGTGGCCGGTGCACGTTGCTGTTGCACCGCTCCTCGGGGGTGTGGATGGAATTCATTAGCGCATGTTTAAGACGCCTGTCGCTGATACGGCACCGCTGATACGACGCGACAGAACCGCAACACGGCGACGGCGACCGTGTCGCGCGTGCTAGCTTCGCACCCGGCTGCCGATTGCTCGATTACGTAAAAGCATGAGGTACATGCATGTCGTGAAGCTATACACGATAACCGGATCCAGTCATGGGACGTGTGGCCTAAATAAGTTTCCCCGCGTTTATTGAGATCTTGACATTTTTTTTCTTGAAGAATTATGAAGAATTCTGTCAGAATCTTTGTTTAAAAAAAATTAATATTATATTTTGAGAAAAATTGAGAGAGATATATCCTTAGAATGTAATTTTGAAATTATTATCTGCATATTACATTTAATATTATTTTGTAGCTTAGACAATCTTTAAATAATTTAAAATATTTTTTAAAAGATATCCTGAAATTATATATAATTAATTCTTTCAGAAAGATATTTAATACCGTTAACCGTAAAAGTATGTCATTACCATTTTATTCTATTCATGTTTCACTGAATAATTGAAATACAACTCACTCAGAGAGACTTTGTTCGTGAATAGTTTCTATCATTTTCAATAAAACTGCACTTTATTCGACTCGCTAACATTACGTGGCTTCTTGCATTTATGCAGAAATATTTGATCGCCGAATTCGTTTGCCTGCGTTGTACGATCGCCCGGAGCTGGAAACGCGACGAAATTTTTACGAGTCCTCAGAGGCGATCTGTTGTTTTCCCGATTTCATCGCCCAGTTTTATTACGATAGCGTCCGACTTTTACGTGTCAATTAGTAAGCATGCTCGCACATCGTCACTGCCCATAAATATGGCATGTCGCTTCGGGCCAACTATTCAGGCTACGCGGGAATATCATTCGCGCAAGATCACGTATACGCGAATTTTTATCGATTCTGGACCGTACATGAGAGTTCGTTAAAGCCGAGTGGGTTCGTTAGCTCTGATAATCGTCGGCCCACCTCGCTCTTTTCGTGCGTTGCAGTGAAATTTCTGCCGCGTATTGACCGCCGCGGGAAAGAACGTGCGATCTCGTTGGCTGGTTTCGCAAACCCGGCAAAACCGGACCCCTATAACGTTTCCTTTATAGCGTATGTTCGCGGCCCGATATATTTTAATGCGGCAATTAACGGCAATGTCTTTATATTCGCCGGTCACATTTCCACAGTAAGTGCGCGGTAATCGACAAAGAGAGGGCTCTCGGGTGTCCGATGCTGATAGTACTTTAATCTGCGTAATAACTCTCTCTCTTCTTACCCCTAATATTCTACATATTTATATTAAAATAGGATGGGAATGTCATTAACGGCAGCCGCTCGCTGGATTGTACGTTCATTCGCACTGCTTTACGTGACGCGATGCAAAGTGCGTGTAACGTAAAGTATAGTAATTTCGTACACTTGCGGTTGATTAAAATATAAGGAAAGAAGATTCAAATTTCTGCGCCCGTCACGTGGGATATTTCTCGTGAGAGCGCATTTTCGTTGCATTACCCGGGACAGTAACGAGAAGACGTTAAAACGAGTTAAGGAAGTGGATAATAAAGCGTGTAAAAGTAAGATACAAGCTTGAGATAGCGTAATATAGCGTGCGTCATATTATGTTAATTGATTGACGGTCAAATGTGTGAAACTCTACGCATATATTTTTTTTTTAAGCTAAATATCCCGAACAGCACGTCGACTGATCGGCAATCAAGAACGTGCTGTTCTCGAGGTATCTCTGAATAGGTGCGCAGGTTTGGAGTGCAAGTTAAAATCGCGAGTACCTCCCGACTCGGCTCGTCTTTGAAAGCGTGAGCCCTGGGGATGTGGGTCAGTCTTTCGGCTAATGGAGGGAATTAACCCGGTAATCGTCATTCCTGAAGGAGACTGTCCTCCACCCACGGTAACGCTTCATCGCGCTGCCGCCGATTGCTGCTGCGCTCTGGGTGATTTTCACTTTCTATCGAACTTATAAAGCCGCCGATTACCGATCGCTAACGGGGATGCATCGCGTGCGCCGGAGATGCCGCGGCGCGTGCATCTCGTGAGGAACGCAGCGAGCCGCGTTGCGAGCCCGAACGTGCGTCTGCGAATCTCGATCGCCCCTAGCGGGGGCTTGGCAGCATCCGGCGCGACTGTGATACATCTTATGTGTGCCACCGGCAGAACGGAGTTACGTCTGTAACGTACAAACCGGTCGACGTATCTCGCGGAATCTTTATCGCGTGGTACATTTGTGTTTGCAATGAGCACATTTGTATAAGACTAACAATGCTCTGCAGATTTGTGTGTAAAGCAAATAAAAAGATTAGGGAGTAACATATATTTCAAAAATAAATGTATTTGTATTGTATTTTTCGTAACGAAATTTTTATAACATTATATATTGGCGGATATATATTTTGGCTCATCTTAAAATATGTAATTAGAGATAGTATGAAAGATATGTCAAAGATCATGTTATCAACGCCGTTATCACATTATTATAAACTTTTTTACAAGGAATGTACTTATTATACGCGTTTACGTACAATTTACAGCTTAAATTATAAAAATATCGAGAAGAAGAACATCGCGATAAAGGAGATTTGTTTAACCATGCTTCTGTTTATTACATTCCGATACAACGGTACCGAGATCAGTGCGAGCGATACTTTAACACGCGTCATCGCACGTTTTCTCAAGTAGCTCGTCAAGATGAAGACGCACGTTTCGGCCCGCGGCTGCGTTTGCATTTAGTCGTCATCCACGATTAACGTATATCGCCTCTGCACAACCCGGTCTGGACGGGCGTGTTTTGCCGGTCCGGCAGAAGCTGTCCATACCTGTGAAATTCATGCACGGTCGCGGACGGTAACCATCGGCGACAGTGATGGATGAACAGAGGGAGATTTCGTTGAGATTGCGTCGCGCTGCAAGCGCGACTCGCGGCGCTCGGCCCGCCTTCTCCGGCCCGAAAACTGCAAACTGCCAATTTCTTAGTTTCACTGTGAAAAAGGTGAATATAACGGGGGAGATAAGAGAACGCCCCGAATTTCTTTCGTCAATTTCGGTTACAGTAAACGGCAAATTAAATAAATCTTTCGACGACGTTGAATATTTCGTCCGATATTGAAAGCAACGAAGTAAACCATTGTATTATTAATTGACTACACGAGATATTGTAGGCCTCATCCTTTTTCCTTACAAATTCTTTGAAAAGAAAATTCGAGATATTTTCGAGGTATTTAATAACAATTTGAGCGGCCGTCACGTTTAACGTCTTTTCCATTTGCCGAAAATAAATTTGAAAAAATTAATTAACATAAAGATTGATCATGCGCAAGTAACATTGCAATTGTAATGAGCGAGAGCCCATTAAAAAATATCTCCCCTTTGCCATCAGGTCTCCTCGAAATGAACCACGCACACGACGTGATAATTAGAAGAGAGACTGAAGGACTTAACGATAAATTATCTCGTCGTTTCGTTCGAGAAGAATTATTACGTCGACGCCGCTTTGCTTCGAGGGGAAAATATATATCGGGCTACTCGTAAAGAAAAAAACTCAAAACGCGAGACGCGATGCTCGACAAATGACGTGCGTGCGCGCGCTCGCGCGCGGATGCACTTGCCGCGTGCAATCGTACGTATGTACATGCGTCGTGGAGAACGCACATTGATACATGCGTAAGCGGTGACGCAGTGATTGATGTTGCCGCGCATCAGACTTTTCTTCTCGCTCCACTTGTGTATTCTCTCTATCTCTATCTCTCTCTCTTTCTCTCTTTTCTTTTCGCTCTCGTCTCTTTCACGTGCGAGGACGAGCGCGTGAGCGCGCTGCCACACGCGAGCAGGAACTGCAGCCGGGAATGCAACCAACCGCGCGCGAGCAGCTGCTGTTCTGGCAGCGATTCTTGCAATGCCACCGCGATGAGAATAACTCGCAGGATAATTACCGCCGCGCCTCTTTCATCTCGCATCGCCGTTCCCCGCTCTCCCGCGTTAGTCTCTTCCGAAACTTGCGTTTTATATCGGCGTCCCGCGTCTGGATGCCGCAGAGAGAGATGCTCGCGTTTTTGTACTCCGGCGAAAATTATGACGGGCGGCGTAACGGAGACTGGGAGACAAGGGCGAGACAAGGAGGAGAGATGCCGCGGATCGTGATTCTACGAATAAAGTAGCTTTCGTTCCTTCTTTCCCGAAGATAAGGGAGGTATTTAAATTCCTGCGGTGAAAATATCGTAAGAATCACAGTAAGAATGTACTCTTTTGTACAAAAAAAAAAAAGAGCATTCTGTTGTACAATTGTAATATAAAAATATTATATATGTATATCAATTATTACGAAAAATTTAGAAATTTTTGATATTTTAAATTATAATGCAATAAAATATCAATATAATTACAAAAACATTTTTATAAAATATAAAACGTATAAAATATTTTTGAATAAAATATTTCGCAATCTTTTTGATTTTTTTATATTATATAATCTAGTTTTTGTTATTGTATATATTTGATTGTAAAACTATTATGAATTTGCTTGTCGGATTTAACAAGTAATCAGATGTAAATACAAGCATCCTGCTCAAAATTAGATGAGACTATAATCTGCGCTTCCTGCCATAAAAACTGTCACGTGAGTACATTGTTGCCGCGAATAATCCGATTCGAATTTCTGAATTAATGCTCTGCGTGTTACGTAACGATGTTATTTAACGGCGTAATTAATTACCTTGAAATAATTTTAATACTGTTACGAGGAATAACTATTGTAATGCTAGTGCTTATTATATATCTTTTTTTCATTGCTCAGAAATATTTCTAACAAAATATTATTAAAGCATCACTGAAAAAAAATTCTGGTTAAAAACGAAGAAATCAGAAAAATCTTGTAAGATTGATCAAATATTCTTGTTATTATAATGGGAATTCTGGTTATTATACCAGTATTTCTATTATAATAATCAGAATATTTGATCAGTCCTACAAGATTTCTTGATTTCTTGATTCCGTTCTTGAGTCCGTTTTTACGTACCAGAGTTTTTTTTCAGTGGTTATAATTAGTATTTATACACACAATTCTTTAACTATGTTCGAATCGAAAAACCTAATGAGCAACAGCTTTTACATTGATGTGCATGAAGTTTCTGAAGGCGAAGCGTTAAATCAGCAAACTGTTAAATCGAATCGGCAACGCATTTACGATTGTGCAATCTTCTCACGTCTTCAGTTCTCTCCTCACTTGCGAAAATTTCCGGCGAATCGAATGGGTTTCGATCGGTCCGCTGCTTCGACCGTAATTAGCAATTTCGACTCCGTCACGTAATTAGCGCACCGCCGTTCGGCTCGCGGAGCTTCACTTATCCCGACGAAGTAAGGAGGGCCCACCTCACATCGGTAACGAGCACTTAAAACTGTATCTTGCGCGATTCGCGCTTTTTATTATTCCTCGCAGCATCCGCACAAGGCATACTGATACCATTACGTGTTAATCATGGTGAGAGCGCATTAACGTCTTATACTCGATTTTCGAAAATTTACTGGCGCTTTTTCTCGTCAAGTCTCTTTTATTAACCTACATCGCTGCAACGTGCGCGGAGCGAAACCATCGTTTTTTTTGTACTTGAAACGCATCGTATTGATTCGACGAGGAAATTGGTAAACAACTCTTGTTCGAGTTCTGGCATAGAAGATTATTCTCTATTTGGTATAACATTAAGAGAAGTCCCCTGCAATACTTTTATTATCGCGTTGAAATTTAAATAAAAGTAAAAAAGACACAGGCTAATATAAGCCGATAAAAATTACGTTGTTGATGCACGACGGCATCGTTTGATCAGGAATAATAATGACATTGGATTAATTTGTGCGCAATAATTCTGACACTCGCACTTCGCAAATTAAGTTACGTAATTTGGCCTGTGCCTTGGCCTTTCATCTGCAAGAAGATGAGTCAATCAATTCTACAATATTTTATGCCGCAACCGACCTTTCTTCTTTCTGCCCAATACCTCGCACTAGATGTGTTCTCGAACAAAAATGATCTTTGATACACACATAAAATTTCGGATAATTGTAATTTCGATATTTCAATTCATACATGGAACGTGTTTTATAAAAGTACAATTAAATGAACAAATTAAAAGGATTAAGAATTTTATGTAAAGATATATGTTATTTTATGTTTATTTATTGTACATACGTGTATACGAATTATGATATATTTACTTATGTTTCGATTCGTAACAAACAATCGTAAAACAAAGCAATAACTCGCTTTTACGATTATTCCAATATATATTTATCACTTTACCATTTTATTAACTCGCGGACAATTAACCGACCGACTTTAATTGTCCACGTCTTACTTAGGAAGTGCCACTGTGTGTATTTTTATGGATGCAATTACGCAGGAATGAAGAAGGGGATGAATCGTAATAATAAAAATCAGTCATGTCTCGTGGCAGCTGCCGCATTATTGGATTGATTATTATAGCATGTAATTCTTTGTGCTTTGCTTAAGATACATCTGTACTTATTTACTGTGTGTTTATTCAAACCTAGCAAATCATAACACTTTTTTTATGTATCTTCAAAAACAATAGTAATATTAAAAGCATTTTATAAAATGCAATTAATTGAAATTTAATTAAAAATTAAAAAGCTTTAGAACATTAAACGAATGGTTTAGTTTAACGATTAATTTCTTTTTGATTTTAAATTTTATTAATACACGAGATATAATTTGTACATATTTCATATTTCACGCATTCTATCATCGGCAATTTATTTTCATTATTTGACAATTTATTTTTACCATTTTCTAATTAGAAGCCGAAATGCTGAAGTTATGTCTGGCGCGACAAGTTTTATGCTTTGAAAGATTATTGGGTTGCATGTCATATGGCCGGCTCCACAGCGATTCCTTAAAAATTCAACGCGAAGATTAATAGAGCGTAAAATTTGACCGCTGCTTTGAATAAGCTGTAAAGTCGTGCGGGATAGTCTGGCTTAATAGGATGGGGACCCGTATGCCACCTGAAGGCTACATGTGTCGCCTTGGAATCGGCGGACGTACCGTTCCACCTAGCAATCGCATATTCAATATTCAGCCTCCGATAATGACATCATGAATGGCGTTTCTTATCATGTTACATACCACAAACATGTCGCATGAAAATAGTTCAACTTACTTTGGATGAAAAGAAAATTAAAAATACTTCAAGTATAATTTGTCTCTAGTTTTGTTAATAAAAAATTAATCTATAAAAAAATCTGTGCATTGAGTGAAATTAACTTAAAGATTAATTGAGCTTTGCTTTCTAAATATCCTGAATCGAAAATTATCTGTAATGTATCGAGTAATCGTTAATTAAATAAAATTATTTCGTCCTGATGGAAAAAATTCCAACAAGAAATTCTTTTGAAAGACAGCTGTATCGGATTTGAATTTCAGGCTTAAATTTATCTAAATAGGTCAGTAGAATAAATCAGTTCTTTCGTATACGGCCAATCACAAAAAAGGAGTCACTCCTTAAATTGCATTACGATAAAACATTAATTCCTTATATACTGTTATTCTTCGTGTGCGATTTCGCGATTGCGTGTAGTAACGTTTGTACCAATACCGTAAAAAGCATGGAAAGTTTGATTCTTCATGAAATATTTATCAGATTTAATTAATTGGTCAATACTTGTAAGAACTTGTGCTAACTTGTAACAACTTAACGACAGTTATTTGAAGAAAATTTATGTAGAAGCGTTTCTTAATTTCGTATATCTTTCATCGACTTCTATATTTATAAGCTTACAAAAAAAAAGAGAGAAAAATAAAATTGTTATTTGTATTTCAATTCTTATGTATAATTTTTCGTGCCTGACTTCTCAGATAAATCATTTTCAGAATGCCAAAAATTATATCGTAAATCTATGTGTATATATTCATACACACTGAGAGAAATGTTTTGTATTATGAACCAAAAGTTTTGTTGATATATGCTCAAGAAATTTATTTAGTTGCTGTAAACAAATATGTTATTTGCTTATATCTTGTTAAGTCATTTTGGTTTAGAGAACAAAACAGTTTTGTTCTCTAAACAATATCAACAAAACTTTTGGTTCAATACAATACAAAATACAATACAAAATAATACAAAACATTTCTCTCAGTGCATAAATTATAAAATATTTTTCCGAATTTAACATATAATCAATTCAAGTAAAGCTATACGGGCTTCCAAACTAAACTCGATCAAATCAATCAAGAGGAAGTAGTGCATGTATCATTAGCGTCGTACGTGTATTACTGCCACCAAAGGCGTCGTACAAAGTTAATCTTCGAGACCACGCGAAAGTTACTCTGTAATTGGCCTCATAATTCAATTCAGCCAGCCTGTTTCTCGGAAATTTTCGCCAGTATCGCGCCAGCTGAGACCGATCTGATATCAATTTGTCGATGAAATTTCCGAAATTAGCCATAATATATTAATCACTTTATCAATCACTTTCAACATGTATATAGAAAGCAATTATTAATATATTGTTAAAATACTCCCAAAAATATTACGTATTCAAATCTCTAATAAAAATTATTCTAAATATATTCTTACTTTAATTATTTCTCTTAGAAAGTAACTATCTGCATGGTAATTTTTCATTGATGCAAAATGATTATTGTGATCTAAATGCTTTACATAAAAAGTAATAAACAAACGATATAAATTAATTCTTTCTCGAGTCGAGCTGCTGAAAAAATTCGCGAAAAATTAAAATGTATCTCTTACATGTATATTTTAATCATTAATAACAGATTAGTATGTATGCCTTCTGCGAAATGTCCTATCGACAGACCAGAAATGATCGATAAATGCAACGCTGCACTCTCATTTATTAAAGCCGCATTGATTTATAGAACGACGCGTGTACTTTGCGAGCCGGACGATCATTTATCTGCGTGTGTAACGGTACTCGGTTCGTATCTCGAATCAATTCTCTCTTTCTCTCTTTCTCTCTCTCTCTCTCTCTCTCTCTTTCTCTCTCCGTGCGTGGCAGGCGAAAAGTAGAATTCGCGCGTACTTAACGTTGCGTGCTTCTTGTATTTGTTCCCTTGATTTATCAGTCCTGCGACCGATTAATTATCCCGGCGCGGCGGCGACGGCGGCGGTCGAGATATTCGCGTTTAAAAGATCCCCTTCTCCCCTCGTCCCTCGTTTAAAAGTACTCGCGTATCGAATTACTTCCATAATACGTTCGTACATTATTCTCCGGCGAGGTCACGCATCGCTGCGTAACGCTTTGCTTAATGCGTTGCATTTGTAATGTTTATAAAGGAATTAATCAACTCATCTGAAAAGCTGGTCGGGCTCCTTTCTATATAATAAAAAGAACTATACCGATCTCTCAGAGAAAGTATGAAATTGGTGTTACGCCATTATTGGTAGTTTGTTTTAAATTACGTGATTTTTTTAATTATGAATGAATACATTTATTCACTTCAACTTTACAACCTGCAAGAAGTGAAATATTTTTAATTATCAGAACTGTCGTGTCACGAATCAAAGAGATCCGCATAAGATTACTTCGTTCAGTAAATCTGTGAAAAATATTAGGCTCACAAATATAACGGATACATTCTTGTATTTCTTGCAATCTCTATAACATGTTACGACGCAAATATTATACTTTCTGCATGCAAAATGATCAGATAGAAATTCCGATTTCTGATGCATTTCCCACGTCTGTCGCGAGCGGTCTATATCGGGAACGTGCGTTCGCTTAACGTGCAAAAACCGCCGTTGCGAAGAAAGTAAAGTAAAGCCGGAGGTACAAAGTGGGGCCCCCGAGTGTAATTTTTTTGCAGGGGTAGCGAGCCGGCAAATTGCCGGGCAGTCGGCCGTGGAAACGGACGACTCGGCTTTCGGCGCGTGCCAGGCCCAGAGCGGCTCCGGCGGTGTTCGGTTGCGCTTTATATCGCGTTCGGTATCGCGTCGGCAAGAGGAATCGAGAGGCGATATCTTCGCGTAGCCACAGCGGTCGATGCAGCCATAGAAGGCAGAAAGATGCAGCGCGCGAGAAAGAGAGAGAAAATAAGGCTACGTGGAGAAAGGAAGAAGAGAGAGAGAGAGAGAGAGAGAGAGAGAGAGAGAGAGAGAGAGAGAGAGAGAGAGAGAGAGAGAGAGAGAGAGAGAGAAGGTTCTGTTGATTGAGTTACGGACGACCTGTGTATATTAATTACACGCACGAGATGCGCACCGCGTCAGGCTGGTAATGATGTCGTCGACACCGGATTAGTTACACAACCCTTTTATGTGCTTGACCGATTCATACGCAGCGGTGTAATCATCGCCGTCGATGTGCGGCGAGTGTAGCTGCAGTGTCTTGGATCTGGATGCATTTTTATATTTTTTTTATCCGATAAAAAAGGAGAAGTGTTCACTGTAAACTCCTATGGGTTTTCACTGCTCCTACTCGATATTCGGTTAATTTGACTAAAACAATGAGATAAAATTAGCGACACATTGAGCCTTATCTAATTTAACTTTCACGTTAGTCAAAATTTTATCTTTCTTTTAGTCAAAATTAGTGAAATATTGAGTAGGAGCAGTGGCGACCTATGGAATAGTTAAAAATGACTCAAATTGAATGTAATTTGACACGAGTTTAACAATGTTACAACATAGACATGACACAGCAATAGACAGAATGCTGTTTTCTCTCTCGTATGTTCGCTTTGTTTCTCCCATTCCTATCAGTCCCCATCACGCAATTGAAAGAGAAAGACAAAGATTCCCAGAACGCTATTTCTGCCCTTCACATCTTTCAACGCTGCCTCTTACGGTAGAGGCCAGTCTATTGTACATGATTGCAAAATACCGGGAGAAATTGTATTCATTCATTTAGTTTCATTCATTACGATGCGGCGATGCAGAAAAATTGCCCGACTGTCCCTTAATTTTCGAAGAATCTTTTACAAGAATCTTTTCCTTTTGTAGGCAACCTTAAAGGCATAATCTTACAATCTGCCTTGTTAACATTTAAATGTAAATTCGTACATGATATAACGGCGTGTTCAACTAAATAAGGAGACAAAAATCGCGCGCATGGGGCGCTTTGAATCTTTCGGCACCGGGAGCTTATCTCGCAAATTGCAAGCTACGAAAACGTGAATTTCGTACGCGATACGTTCAACGTGCGTGTCGGCGCGCGTTCCGTTTATCGGGAACGATCGGCGCCCAGATCACTCTATGCACGTCCCGATCGTCGGGGATATGTGTTCATCGTCGACGAGCCGCCGATGAATCGACACTGCTTTCTATCAAGGCTCGTAAATTGGATGATTAATTGAGCCGAGGGGAAAGGTGGTAGGGGGAGAGGGGGGCGAGATTCGATCGCATCGGGTCCGATGAGCGAGTTTAAACAGCAGTTGCGCGCGGTTAATGTTCCGAAAGCGCTTCTGCGCGAATGAAGACCAAGAGGATGGCAGACTTCGGGCACCGGATATCGACCGCGAAGCGCGCAAAGCGAAAAAAACGAAAATAAAGAGAGGGAAGACGAAGTCAAGGCTCCCGTACCATCCGGCTTTCGACACACAAGATTTTCGATCCACATGTTTGTCCGCAGATGATGTCTGCACACCGGGTGCGCAGAAAATCATCTTCTGCGCATAGGATGATTTGAAAAACTATCGCATTCATAAATATTCGATAGTGTCATAAATCAAGAGTAAGTCACAACATCTCCAAGTGATATCGACATTAAACTTTAACTTCTACGTGATTCCGTCTTTTTTATTCATTGCCGAAAGAATTATACGTTGCAGAGTTTAAAGATTTTTCAAAGCTCTCTGCGTGTCCTTTATCCTTCTTATCTTTTTTACGACCGCTTCGTGTATCATTAAACGTTATTTTTCACTTTTTACACATCATGAAAATGTTATATCTTTTAATATTATTCAGTCTTATTTTGCAATAAGACGCACGACTTTAATTTGTATTCTTTGTGTGACATCGTGGTTTATCTTTAATTATATCGCACATTAACTATGCAAATAACGAGCCTGCGGGACATGGCGCTAATTCCGCGTGCCGTTGACGCTAATTACGTCCGCGTGGGCAATCAATTTTGCGCATAGATTGAACGAGATTAGATGATGTTTCTTGATCCGCAATTAAACACACGAGACTCACCACATCGTAACCAACATTTCGTAACATCGGTCAAGCATGCGTGCGCCCGGTTTCGTGGTCACGCTGCCTCCTTTCTCCCGTGTCCGTCGTCTTAAGTTATTCCTAATTCCAGCTTGTCCCTTCCAATCAGATACCCGGCAGATCGCTTTCGCCTCTCTTCAGCTTCTTATAATTAACCAATTTGCAATCTCAGACGTCGCACGCCGTTCTCGTCACGATCATGAACAGACCTCATCGATTGTAGATCCTCTTCGTCTGTTGGCTTTTTTAAATTTTCAACTGCGCAGAAAAGCACACAGTTTTCACGGAATTAATATTCTGATCGGATGTCGTATTTATTGCGACGAATTCCGGTGTGCACATAATTTAGATTAAGTCGAAGATCCAGAGTTCCAATTTCTGCTAATAACGAAAGAAAAAGTATTTCTTGTCATGATCCTTGCGACGTTCCAAAGTCTTGTTTATTTGCTCATACATCGCGATACACAGTCGCCCGCAATTGCCCAGCAACAGATTGAGGCAGTTCAGCTGGTCGGCATGAGACGTCGTGAAATTGTGCGTTAACTTGTCATGCGCTTGTTAACGCTGAATACGAGCCAGTATTCTTCTTTATTTTGTATTTTATGGGCGACAATTCTCCATCTACGTGCGTACAATTTGCGATTAAACGTTGCCGGTTCGCTTGTCCTCCGCTCGTTTATCCGACGATTAGCCGACGATGATGGCATTTGTCAAGAATTTTCTACTGACATGCAAATGCGCTACTCACACATGGACTTGATTGAAATGATATATGCAAATAACACAGATGTCTTCCTGAAAAAGCAATGCATGGCAGGAATAATATGTCAAATGTTTCAGTATTATCACGTTCTTCTTCAATTGCAAGTGTAAATGTTCAAAGCTATTTTTTTAAATTAAACAAAATTTTCATAAAAAGAATTATTATTTATATTTTAAAAAGTTTTTTGTCTTAAATGAAAAAAATCTACTATATGAATACTTTATTAATGTAATTTTTAGAAAATTATAAAAATTTCAAGCAGATTGAAGATTTAATTATTGTATATATTTATAATTTCAGATGTAACTTCTTTTGATGAATGAGCATTTTAAAGACTTTATATGCATATAAACTAGTGCCGGCATAAGAATCTTATTTCAATATTCATGACGGTGCACAGGCATCTCGAGATTGATATTCAAAAATTTAATCACGTATTGTGCTTACATAATACGGTGTGCATTTACATGTTGAAAAACGTCCCGTTCGTCTTTTCGTTTTTTCTATTTTTCATTCATTTTATGCTGTTCGTCCCTTCGCTGATAATCTCTCTCGTATTTGGAATTTACTGTATTGTTGATGACATTTATCAAAAACGAAAAATATTTCTTCTATATCCTTTCATTAATCAAGCAACTAAGTAAATGGAAAAGAAGCTTTTTTTATAGTACACCTTTTATTAATTTATTTTGTAATAAAAAATGATAAGATGATACTGAAATCTTCTAAACGCAATAGAATTGCACAAATGTATAAAGACTCGGGGGACTTTGCGTAACATAAAAGCCGCAATATCGACAGAGATGGACGGCGAGGTCTCCCTCCGTTTCACGATATGCACCTGTCCCGTCACGAAACCAATCACGGCGCCCTTAACGAACGCGGTCGGAGAAAGCCCTTTTGTGTGTCTGCGCGGGTTCCTCTCCCGACCGGCCGATCGCCCTCTTTTTTAATTGCACCGCCGCTAAATTACGCGCGGATTCGTACGGATCGAAACATAAGCGGCAATTGCCGCGCCTTCTAATTAGTACGTATGCGCCATTTACTGCCCTCTCGGCGCGCCGTAATTGATATTTGGTCAGAATACACAAGATACCTTGCAGGTCACGGTTGCTCCCGTTGAACCGCAGAGCGTGAATTTCAGTGATCGCGCGGATCACTAAATCTTTTTATTATGTCGATTATAATTACATGAAAATGTTGAATCACAATTATTTTGATTAATTTCTCGTGGCAATAATGGCATAAAGATCTGCAAAATCGCGAAATGGAAATTCGACGATCGATTATGATACATCAATTTTGCTACCGTAGGAGATACGGATATTGCTCGAATAATCAGTTTTATGAGCCAGTTATGAAACTTGAGGAGTTTAAGTGGCCATAAGTTCGTTCATAATTGAAACGACCATTTTTTGCGCGATACGCTGGACCAGCGAAAAGAAGGCGGTCGATTTACGATTAAGGCCGATAGTGCTTTTTATAGATATTGTGGTAAATCCGTAAAATCTACTAATTGTTTCTATAGATGTTCCTGCTAACTGATTATTACGCTGTAATCATTACTTAAAGGTGGTTTTTTTTATTAATTTTTATTATAAATTACACGCGAACACAAGAATTAAATGACATAAATGTATTATAAATTAAATGAATATAATAAATTATATTAGTTAAAGCAAGAGCAATGAATATAATAAATTATATTAATTAAAGCATGAGAAAGAATTAAAAACCTATGCAGAAGCTATTCCATCTCATTTCTTTAAAAAAAGGGAGATTATTTTATGTTATATAATTATATTATGTTATAATTTACTTCTATATATTCAAAAATTTTTTAAATTTAAAAAAAAAATAAGTATAATGCATAGATGCATGCAAAGAGACAATTATTTTCCTTTGTTATTTAAATTTCTTTTACTGTTATTTTTAGTAAAATGACCGATAAATCCTAATAACTTTAACGAATCAGGCTACGCAAATACTAAATGATTCTTTTATGGCGGGAATACAATGTTTCAGAGCTGCCCGTCGACAGTTTAGATGAACCTTGATAAATATAAGCGATATGAATCTCATATACAGATATTTGACTCGATTGCACGCGTGTGCGCCGCGAACGCACAAGTATTGGTGCTTCGTGTTCTACGTAGTAGAGCGGTCACCTGCCGCACAGGTGCCCCCTTCTTCTGCGCTATCTCGTAACTCAGCCTGGTACATCCCGCCACGAAGGTGGCGAACTCTCGGATGGACCTTCGGGGTGATCCTAACTAGCAGTCACTTCCAGGTGTAGAGAGCCATCAACACAATCGGCCTCGTTTTGTTTCGGTCCCGTCTAAGCATTAAAAAGCGAGATAATTCACCTCGTCGATGTTTGAATTTAAATGAGGACCTCGCGATCGGCCATTCGGCGAATGGCTCCGTTCGTTAGTTGCGACATACATAAATCTTTTCGTCTCTAAAAATATCATAAATAATTAAATAGATCCTTGAAAATTTCATTTTTTTTTAAATTGAGCTCTTTGTACGTGCATGTGTGTGAGTGCAGGTGAAAATCGTGATTTAGTATAAATTCAATTTTACGTAATACAACCAAAAAAATGCAATTTTCTATTTTACTTACTATTCTTATTATTTATTGTTAGTTATTAATTTTACTATTACTTGTTACAATAATAGCTAGTCGCAGAAATTGGGGTGTTTTATTTGAGAGCCGTTCTATGCAAATTCTCGGGGTTTTATTCAGCCTATTAACATCGCGGTATTATGCGATATCCTCAACGATACTTGTCTTACTCTCGATGTTATCATCTGGCACATCGGGGCCCCACAATGCGCTCCTGCGCACGTGTGTAAGCAGGAAGAGAAGGAGAAGCCGAGCGAACAGCCGTTCGCCAGAGAACGCGCTGCAGGATTAACTGACCAATTTATTCTTTTTCTTCTCTTTTCTTTCTCAGACGGGATTACTAGGTTTCGGGGTTTGTGTAATCCTCTTTTGTCACCGTCGTTTCTCATTCCTGCCTATTGTCCGTGAATGATAAAAAAATAATGTTGTCTAAAAATAGATCCCGTCGTAAGGATCCATTACTCTCTCTTGTTATAAATCGTGTCAGACATGGTGCACGCTTCCGCTGAATTACGGCGACTACAAGTCTCTAAGAATTATGCGCGAAATTGAAAAGTCGATTTGATATTCGAGGATAAGCTAAATTATTTCTCAAATAAATATTTTCTTGGCACAATTTAAAACTTGTTTCATTTATTTAGTCAATATTAAAATATATGCATACAATTTAGTGACTAAATTATCTTATATTAAAAATTACGAGAAATTTGGAGAAAATATCGTAAAAAAATGAAGCAAGGAAGAGAAAGAGAAATTACAATTTAATCTGCGTTTGAAGATATACATATAAGATGCATCACTTCTGACTTATTGGCAAACAATCGCAAGTTATAATTATATTTACCGAGACGGCACGTCTCAGTTTCTTTTTTTATTAGTCTGCGATAGTTCGATGCAAAACACACGAAAAGAGCATATAATCATCATTATTATTCATATTACGAAGCTACTACGTGAGCGAACGACAAAGGTTGGTTACGCAATTATTAACTTGGCAATTACTTCTGATTACTTGCGACCTGCGTTGTCCAACATTGTATCGCGGACGTATATGATGAACGTTTCTCTTGAAGAGACGTTCTGGGGAAAATTATACACGTCGGCATTCACGATGATTAACGTAATGCTGTGCTTTACCGTCCATGATATAATTATACCTGCACCATGAAATTGTATCTTGTTAACAATTACGAACGTTTACTTTATGCGAGAGAAAACGTAATCCGTAAAAGGATTATCCATGGATATTGTGGGGAACGGTCGAAACATTGCGATCATCCGGAGAAAAGACGTGCGCCGCGAGCGACAATCGGGCTTCCGAATATTAATTATCATAAACAGTACCGGTTCAGAGATTAATGTCAAATTAAGAATGAGGCCGGTTAGCGACGGGGGTGGCGATGCGTCAGGATTAAAACTGCTATAAAACATTATGTTTCACCCGTCAAAAAGAAATACCGTATATAATTTGAAAATTCATTACATCTGTATATTCTTTATTCACTGTATTTAAGGCCAAACGCACATGCAATCGAATTTTATTCAATTTAAAGAAAGCCTGCAAATATTTGTGAAAGAAAATATATCTCGTTCGTCAGTGAAACGGCACGTTTTGAGATTATGCCTTTAGAATTATATTGGATAATAAATTGTATATATTGTATTTGTTATACGTAATTATATGTACATGTATGTGTGCGCGCAAATGTAACTTGGTGCGCGATTCAATGCAACGATTAAAAAGCGGTCAGACATAAGTTGCAGATGAAAGTAAGTACGCGATCGTAAATTCATTATCTCTTGCATCTATTGCAAAAAGATTACGGTGTGATATATAAGAAAAATTAATAGAAGAAACGTCTGAAATTAAAAAATTCATAATTTGCTTCGACATGACATATCTGTACGATTTCAGCTGCAAGCTGAAGTTACATAATACAAATTTATGCAATTATCTTTTGTATTAATAATTAAGAATAACAGACTTATTCTTAATCATTGGCCAAAAATTTAATAACTACAATATATATGCATAAGAATTTATATTTCAAGAATTTCTAGATATTTCTTTTAAGTTATAGTAATTGTTAAAAATGACAATGGCTTACTTCGTAAAAAGTGTTTTACAAAGCTACAGCAAATAGAGAGCAACACACTGATATGGACAAATCATGAGAATGAAAATTTCAAATAAATGCGGAAGCATTTCGTTACGCGTTTTGCGGAAAAGTATTTACGTAATCGATAATTGAATGGAGAGGTCTGCACGTTGACCTTCAATGTTTGCAACACCTTGTTCCCGCGTGAAAGCAGAGGCTCGCACGCCTGGTACCATTAAATTGCTATACAGTGTTACGTTTCTCGCAAACACGCGTCACCTTGTAACCGCCCGTAGTAACATTTATAAATGTTCGACCTAGATGCAGGTTTAATTTATATGATACACATAAAGAAAGCTGAAACAGGACTTCTCGATGTCGTCGAATTAGGACGCGGCACTTTCTTGCAAATTTGCATTTGCGTTTAATAATTTCGTGTCTGAACATCGAGAGATTTTGCCGAGGTAGCTTCAATTAATTCTAAGCGTGAGGTGTTAATGCGTTCTGTCATTAATGCGTGTTAATGAGAGATATAAAGAACATTAACATTTGGTTTGTAAAGTGAAGATCATTATGTACGCGATAAAAATATGAGAGATGATACATTTGCGCACCGGAGTTCTTGTTGATGTTATTGGTTCACGTAACCGTGTTGAATAATGAAATACAATTAAGACTCGAAATTCTCGTAACTGATGATTCACAAGAGATTCTATATGACCACCTTTTACGGTAAGATACATTGACAACAAAACAATAAATTACAGACATAAAGTAACATATGCAAAAAAGATAAAAAAACGAACTTTCTCTATAATAATTCATGTCTTAATTAAGATTTCTTCTTTTCGTCAAATAAAGGAATTGTCGACATGTAATCAATATCAATTTAATAATGTGACACGTTTTAAAATAAAGATAAATAATTAAAATATTAATATAATATAATTTGCACTTAATGCAGGTAAATTGCGATTACATAATATAGTGTCAATATTTCGATAATTCAGTGTTTTACTTATTTACGATAAAAGTAAAGGAGGAATCGAGCGAGTTGGCAGCTGTTTTAACGTATCATTTGCATTAATTTGTAATAAATGTTTAACATTTTTGCTAAAATATTTTTCACTATATAATGCATAACCCAAGACTTTTTTTCATTCTTACAACCGTCACCAGTAAATGTACTGATTTTTACGATTTCTTTTAACTTTACACTTTGCTAAACAGGTGACATTACAAAAAAAAAAAAAGAAACTCGCCACGTCTTTACATTTTACTACCAATGTTAAATGAAATACTGACGATACTCATTGGCTTCTCGAGTCCGTGGTTAAGACGATCAAGTGACAATTAAGCTTCCAGAAGGAGGAATCGAGCGAGTTGGCAGCTGTTTTTCTTGCATGCTCGTAACACGATCGCAATTTAGCCTCGCATCTGAATGCCCCGTTATATGCTTAGTGATTTTATGCTCCTTTTAAGATGAGAGTGCACGCCCTTTATCATCTTATACCACTTCCGAGGGCAGATACGTTGCAAGATGTCAGAAAATTGGCTTCACTCCCTGAAATTTCGGCGCTGCTACGTAACATGATTCCCGTATACAATTCAGGCGTGCCATTAATATTCCGTACATAAATTCCGTCCGGCTCTTTTTATTTTCGTTCCTTCTTAATAAAATATAATAATGTATTACTCTTCTTTTGATCTTTAAAATAGACTAAATATTTAAATTTTATGATTTCGCGTTAAAACTCGATAGAAAAATCAAAGAGACAAGAATTTCTAAGAATGAATAGTTACAATGATCTATAGAATTTTATAGAAACAGGTGAATATAATTTAATTATCCATTCTCTACTATAATAAATCTGAATCTTTAGAAGCGCAATTTATTTCCTATGAGCTTAGTAATTCTTCGCAAAGATGTAATTAACCCGAGCTCTGGAAGTATGTGTTTTATCTTCTAATCTAACAATATTAGATAACATTTTTGCAGCGAGTAATTATCTGCAAGGCGCATAAACGAACGCGTTGGATAAATGCGCGCGTTAATAATCATTCGTCGAGGCGCACACGTCTCTCACTCGCGTCTCGGGAATTTGAAAAAGTCCCGGTCGACGATGGTGGCCGTGCGGGGCAATTTAATTACTTCCCTTAACGACACGAAAGTACAGAGGAGACCGTATGCGGCCGGTTTAAATCAAGGGAGCTTATCAGCGCGCGCGCAGCATTTACCGCTGGCATTTAGTTTAAATTAAGCGCGGCTTACTCGCACCCCGGGGATAAATCGGCGAAATCATACGCCTCGGCGCATTCAATTACGTGTTGGGGCTCTTCGCGATCGTAACCATGCTTTTAACCGCGGGCCCAACCTAAATTCTGTTCCCGCGGTTTTGTTACCTTGCGCGCCTTCCCGCTTTTCGTATGATCTCAACCGTAAAGGATACCGCGCCGTATCGGGCGGTGATCAAGGAGATCATGCTGGGAGATCGGGAGCAACTTCATCTCAATCCCCTCGCGATCGCGCGTATTGTTACTTTACCAGATTTGCCTCGGTTTTACGGCAATTTGATTTGATGCCATTATTTTTCCTTGATTAATACTTTGGAATATTTTACATGCATTACATAATTTTCAAAATGACAAAAAATGTAATTTTTTTACTGTGATTAACAATAAATTATTTATTGAATATGTTTTTATGTTTAATTATATTTAGTTGTATTTTTTAATTATATTTAAGGCTAATGTAAATTATCGTATTATAAGGATCTCTCAATTTTATTTTTGAGAGTTCTAAACATTTAGATATTCAAACACTTGTAGTGAAAACTTGCCGGGAGTTTCGAGATATTTAAGACTCTTTAAACTCTTAAAAATTCTCGTTTTTAAATAACAGATATTATACTTCGAATCTTTGTACGATTACATTGTTTGAACACTTTCAAGAGAAGGATTTAAACGCCCATCGCTATACGGCGATGTCACGTTTTAATGCTCGAGAAGCGTTTAAATTGCGAAAACGTTACCTACAATCACGATGTTTTATTTTCGAGGACACAAGCCCACGACGTAAATTAACGGACATGCGGCCCATTGTCGTATCTTGTGGCCGTCTTGGCTTTTACACTCTTCCACTGAGATTTAAAGGGGCGTGTTTGCTCTGCCGCGCAACCATCAGGAAGGACCTCGAAGAACAGCTGATCCGATCCGGGCACGGGGAGGGAGAGGGGTTAATGGCCCTCGTTCCCGCATTCCACCATTAATAAAAGCGCCGTCCGTTATTATCGTTCTTGACCGCCAAATGGCTTCCCGTAGAGATTTATTACCGCGACGCGTATTTAGAGTCGTTGTAATTCTTTTTACGTTGCTGCTCGAGCGCGACGATCGACCGGGATAAAAATGTTCGTGCCGGCCGGTCTGAGAGACGACAACCACTTTTCATCACTCATTGAAGAGGAACATCTCCGTGTCAGGGGTCGAAAAGTTTTGCGACTTCATTCATTGGTCAAAAGCAAGGGAAGGGTCTTCTACGAGCTCATTCATATCCTATAGTACCTCAAGGTACCATAAACGGAAGCATGAGCTGTTTCCCTTTACCCTCTTCATTCAACCCTGAGGCAACGGGTTACTTCTCGCCCTTTCAATTATCCCTCTTCGAAGAAAACCGGTCTGTAATTTCACTCGCCGCCGTCATCGTGAACTATCCCTTTTATTAGCTTCGTAATTGCGTTAGTGGAAAACAAGCTCATTTAATAAAAAAAAAAGACAATGGGCTAACTTAAACTATCTTGACGATGTTATTCACCGTGTGTGTTATAACAAGTTCATTTTTGACGAATTATATATTCACGAAGATATTTATAATTAATCAAATCAAAATAATTTCTTAACACAATTAAAATGCAATATGTAAAAACACTTGTCAATAAATATCTTATTTTTATTGATCAAATGTTTACAAAAAGAAAACCTTTTTTAACTAGATATGTGTAATGCATTTGAGAAGATATCATCTCTAGAACTGTGAAGAAATTGTGAGATTAATTGAGTACCAGCATTTTTCTTTAATAAATAGTGAATAAATTCAATAAAATTTGAAGAAGATAAATGTGTAAAAACGAAAAAGCAACGGATGCGACGAACAGATAAAGTTAAAAGATATATACGCTATGATAATAAAACCAGCGGTCACATCGGCTGCTCGGTGTGATTCCGATTTTCAGATGCAATTAATAACCCGCATGTAGCAAATGACAGAAAGCTGAAAGCTGCATAATGTAAGCAGCTTATAAATCACGTTTTAACTTTATCGGCAAGCGGGCGGGAGAGATAGCGGCGGCAAAGGGAAGAGGACGACGATATACGTCGCATAAGGCTTTAATTAAGAGTCGGTCTAACGAGGGAATAAATTACTTTGCTCACGGTGTGGTTTATGACTAAATGAAATTTACAGCGGTGGTTAGTTCAACGCCATTGGTAAACCATGCGATTTGATCGATGTGTTTTTAATATTAAAGCTTTATCGCGGCAGTTATGTTAAATTATGACGTCAAGATTCCTCGCTGTCTTACAATATTATTTTTGTCGGCAGTTCTCGACGAGTTTCAAATTATTGCTCAAAACTGTTAATTAAAATCAGAAAAACATAGTTGGTTTTCAATCAAATTGTTACCCGATGTTTCCCCTAATTATTAATAAAATTAATAATTGAGAAATACGACGCATGAAAAAATCCAAGAAATAAAACAACTGCACTGTTAAACTCGTAATGTCAAATTATACTCAATTTGAGTCATTTTTAATTATTCCATAGGTCGTCACTGCTCCTACTCTATATTTCATTAAATTTTATTAAAAGGAAAGTAAAAATTTTGACTAACATGGAAGTTAAATTAGATAAATTAACAACATATTGAGTAAGAATTACTCAATGTGTTACTAATTTTATCTCATTGTTTAGTCAAATTAACCGAATATTGTAGGAGTAGGAGCAGTGGCAACTCATAGAAATTTACAGTATGTATGTACCTCATAAACATCATATTCTTGTTCTTTTTTTAAAAAACTTGGTGAGCAAGTGAGGTTTATAAACACGCGTTTTAAAAGTATGTATTGGGTTCATCCTGCTCGAATTCACCTCAATAGCGAATGTCTTCCATGTCAACTGTATGATTTATAACGTTACCGAGAATATGAAATTGTAATGTCTTTCAGAATTAAGTTTCGCATTTAGACGCATATTTTTTCACTCATTTGTGGCCCCGTACAATAGATCACAATCTGCTGGCAACCCTAACGGAAAAGGAAAATCCGTTATTAGAGGCAAACTTGGGCCGGAGAGCATCTTATTAACGAACCCTCTATCGGAACGGCATAGATGGAGTGTCCGCTCATGCTTGGAAAAGAAGCTCAATGGTCAGGTGCAACCATGAAGCACGTGCGTGCAGCTGGCAACATTACGCTTCTCTTTCGCTCCCTCTTTGTGTGTGCTTTCCCTTTATTTTTCAAGATGATCTTGCTGATCGAGCTTTCGTTTCACTCACATTCCCTCCTCAAGGAAAATTCAAGGATTTCGTTATCTCACAATAACCACAATAACTTGTTAATAAAATTAATTAATATATACGACAAATATCTAGGTATGTTTAATTAATCGATATGGATCTAGTTATTCCAATGAATAACATTTCGAGAATACGAACCACGCAATATTCGAATAAATTATAAAATTGAAACAATTTTGCCCGCATATGAATACATTTCTTAATTTATAAATTTCTGTCATTTTAATTGCTTCTATTTAAAAATTCAACTGTATTTGTTGCTTTTAAGTAATAGCTTTATAATTTGCGAAAATTTGCAAAAAAATCAATGTATTATATTTCAATAAACATATTATAATTGCACGCGAAAATTGAAACAATTTTACCCGGAAATTAATATATTTCTTAACATATAAATATCGATACGTACGAATTGAAACAATTTTACCCGTAAATTAATATATTTCTTAACATAAAAATATCGATACGTACGAATTGAAACAATTTTACCCGTAAATTAATATATTTCTTAACATATAAATATCGATACGTACGAATCTCGAAAAAAATCTCAACGAGAAACAATCGTACTTCTCCTACTTCTCTCCTTAGGCGAGTAACGTTTCCCGAGGGGCCGCGAATCCGGGACCTAATTTCGCTTCTGGTGAACACGACACAGCGGCACCGGTACCGGCGATCCGGCCAAAGGGACGCGGCTTTAATCGCCGGTGAAATCACTTAAGTAGACGTCCGTGAAACATGGTTCCGCGTTTTCGGCCGGCATAATGGCGCGGAATGGCAAATGATACCCGGTGTGGTCCCCGAGAGTACGCTCTCCGACCGGGGCCCGTCGGTCCCGTCGCGCCACCGGCGCTGGGAACACCGTCATAACAGTCCGATGTGGCCGGCGCGGCACGCCGGCCAATTTCCATATAATTTCAACCTGTGTGTCTGCGCACTCGTACGCCCAGAGACCCGACGCGTATGCGTACGTACGTGTACGCAATCGCGAAAGCCGGCCAGACAATTTCGCTTACCTACCTCGAACGCCACTCAGACTTCAAAGATGTGGGCAAGCAGAATGAACGACGAAGCTGATAAGGAACTCGAGAATATATCTGAGGACCATTCCTGCAGATTAATTTCGGTTAAATAAATCCTTTTTTTACTTTTAATTTTAATAAGATTATGGGAATGGAGAAATAAAACAAAATGTTAGGCCAGGTTTACCTAACGAAAAGCAAATAATTATGTTTATCGTCGTACGATATGATGTGTAAAAAATTTAATATTAATATTAATTTATGTAACGTAAAAAAAACACGAATTGGCGGAAAATGTTATTTTTACGCAATTATAGGCGTAAGTACCTTTCTCCCGATTCGCAACCGCTCAAACGTATGGAAACGAGATGATGTCGTTACGGAGATGTCTCCATTTAATTTTGCGCAGATGTCAAGTTAAAGCAGCGACTCAAACGCGATTTGCATCGCAAGCGTTCTCTTGATCGCTGTCCTTTCACTCCTCTCGCTGATTTACGTCCAAATAAAGCGAACGTATCGTCGTCATGCCCGGCGATATTATAACGCCCGATTATTATGCTATATGTAAAAATGGCGTGTAGCAGGTGTTGCCGAGAAGTGATAAACGACGCGATCTTGCACACACGTAAATGTTATTATTACTTTGCCTTCGTGCCAATCGGAAATAAATCAATTATTTCAATAATTAAGGCCATGAAATTTAGTCGCTTCGGGCTAAAAAAGTTTTATTAAATTCACGTTACTGAGAAGGACATTCTTTTCAGAGGAAATATCCGCGTTTCAAAACAGAATTAAAATACTTAGCGCTTATATAACGTCACTTTCTTATCTTCAGTTGCACAAATGCAAGAATTTTTACTTAAAACTAATAGATTGCAGCTATGTACATATTTCCACATGTTTAGAATTCAGAGTTTAATATTTCATTATTAATAAATATTATTTAAATTCTTTAATATTTCTTTAATTTAATTTTACTTTAGTTTAAAACCGTTGTTAATAAGTCTATGAAATGTGGTATGGATAAGTCGTAAACACTAGTCAAAGCATATAATACATAAATTACATCTTTCAGCCTTGAAGATCATCACTTGACATTGAAGACGACTGTTGGTTTGCAAGAAATAACTTTCATCGTGTCACAGTTCCAATAGTCAGAGTCTTGGAAAATCGCTCTAAAAATACTTATAGAGAGACTGTAAACAAATTATTATTGGATTACATAACACTCAGGATAAAGACCATTCACATGTGCTATCCATTTTTTCGTATCGTAACGTTCTCTACTGTAGACATTCCAAATGCAGAATAATCAATGGCAAATATGCTTCACACCCACTCATTGTCACGTTCAGTGCTGTTGTCAAACGAAATGAATGGCTTCCGGTAACTCGTCATAGATGTAGAGTTACTGCCTGTGAGTGACAACTCTATAGCATCCAACCAACTTATAACTTGAACGTTATTGACATTTTTATATCAGAATTTTCAATTCAAGTTAATCTCCAGACTATTGTGATATTATGCATTTGTAAGATATTTTGTATAATTATAATTATCGATAAATATTTTTGCGCAGAAAATTACCAGGATAAGTATCAAGATTTAGTAAAAATCATAAACTACTTTTCACTTCTTCCAACATTAAGACTTAATCGAAATGGAGATGATTCGATCCTTGTTGATTGAAGTATCGCATTTGAAACGTAACGTAAATTTTCTTTAATATGTGTGCTCATTAACCAAGATCGTCCAGAAACGATAGCGTCCAATTAAGGTGTGTACGAAAATTTTTTTGCGGAAAATACGAGTCACGCTCGATATCGCGAAAGTCACGCTGGTCAAAAAACTGGTTCTCAATATTGTATAACCATTGTCATACATGGCAAACATCAGTTTAAAACCTTTACGATCCATCAATCGATTTGCGTAACGAGCATTCTATTGCAGAAATATTAGTTAAAAAAATTGATAAATCTTTTCACCCTTGATTATTGTCATTTTAGAAATTTATAAAACATAATTATACAATTAATTCATATTATATAAAAATTGCGCCAAGCATATAACGCATATTGCGAATTTCTCATTTTGTAGGTATTTTCTTCAAAAATAAAAATTCAATTTAATGCTAAATTACTAGGATAATTAGTGTCAGAAGTGAAAAAATCAATCCCTATCAAATTCTCCTTAAGATAAAGTCGTCTCGAAAATGGTTAAAGAATACGTGGTTGAAAGACTATCCGGTAAATCTGAAACGTACATGTGCAAACGTATCGCTCTCGTCGCATGTATGCACATACATACGTACATACATGGTATATTACTCGTGCACATCATGTGGAAGCTGCAGAATGACTGCCACCCACGGCGCAGCGGATTGGCGAGAGAGAGAGAGAGAGAGAGAGAGAGAGAGAGAGAGAGAGAGAGAGAGAGAGAGAGAGAGAGAGAGAGAGAGAGAGAGAGAGCGCGAGAAGAAAAGAGAGGTAGAGAGAAAGCATAATCGAATCGTTAATATCGTTTCCTGAATGGCAGAGTCGAATCTCTATATTTATACCGTCATATGTCTTCTCAATTTTCTTCTTTCCAATCTGCAAAATGCATATCTTTATTTCTGTCTCCTTCTTTTAGAGCGTGTACGTTTGCTTCTATCTTATCTCATTATTAAATCGTGAGAATTAAAAAAATTGATATAAAAGAATATAGATATTTACTCTCCTCTAAAGTGATCAAGGGATTATTCTTTTTCGTATTTCATTTTATATTAAAAAGACATGACGTAATTTGTTATTTCAAAGATATAAGACATGTCCATCTGAAGGGAAAGTTAATTAAAACACTAAATTGTATGTATACTTTTTGAATACACATCAATATCACAATTGTAATGATAAAATTTATCATAAATGTATCTTGCATTATCTTCATTATTGATTATTTCTAAGAAAAATGGATTATGAAAAAGAAAAACCGTTCTAAAAAATGATACTTTCTAGATTATATATAAAAATATGAGCATATATAAAATAGAATCATCAATATCAAATTAATATATATGTTCTGTATAGAAAAATAAAAAATATAATTATTTAAATTTAGCAAATAAGTACTGTATTATCTTTTTAGAATCCCTTGGGCACATGTTACAAAATCGCTGTCAACATCACGCACGACCGAATCAGAGTACAACATATGGCGATGTTAATTAAAAAAGTTAAATCGAATACAGCCAAATGAAATGAGGTTCCATTCCGTTTCCTCATTTGTACCTTTTTCGTCGTTCCGGCAGGTTATACGATTATCCCAATTCCCTGGTCGAGAATGCCATGGCTCATCAGCTTCTTTCAATTAGGGTATTAAAAACCATTGGGCACATCGCGCTGATGTACCGCGTGTGTGTGCGGTTACCTCATTAACCGCTCCAGATCAGTGAAGTGAATCGTATCGCGCGAATGTACAGTGTGCCACTCCGACAATTACAAATGACATTTGTGAAAAGTAATATTGTAAAAAATATATATATAAAATGTATAATTGCGCGTATAATTTTGAAATTTATGAGAAATTACGACTGTAATAATAAATTATGACAATTATTATAAAAAATCAAATTATTATACATTTTTCTTAACCGTTTCACAACTCTAATTACTGATAGCATCAAAGTGATGAATTATCTCTCTAAAAATTGACGCAGATGACATTAAACGAAATATTGGGTCTCCTTCAGATTTTAATCTTAGCGATATGAAATTTACGACGACAATTTCAAATTGATCTGTCAAAACTTATCGGTAAGGCGATGCACCGAATGGACTTGTAATTAACGCGCGTTAAAATCCAGCGCCTAAATTTAAATGCAGGGTGAAACAGAATCTCGCAACGCTCTCTCTGCCACGCACGCTGTACACCGGCTGTAGTATCGGTTCGAATCGAATGATCCGACCGTTATGTCGACACGCACAGGCATCGCGCTATAAGTAGAAACGCACACGAGGACGCAAAAACATCCATGTGCTTTCGGGGTTCGCCGGTTCCTCTGCTTGCCAGATGACACCGAGTAACCACTCTCCGGATCCACCACGGTTCCTCGAGCGCGTCCAAACACGTACCGCACACAGGCACACTCGTGTACATACACGAAGGGCGGTCCGAAAAAAAAGGGGGCACCTTATGCGCACCCCCTTGCCGAGCGTCGTGTGCCAGTCGCGTGCCTCTGATGGGCATTCCAGGATTCCTTCCGGGATTTTCTCGAATACTCTCTCTAGCCGTTATTATCGCGGACGATGAAATCTACGCGCGCGTGCCCTCCAATTTTATTACTTTGTATAAATGAGATATTCTTTTAATAAAATTCATTCCTCTTCTTCAACTCAGTAATTATCCTGTTATATAGATGAAGTGGAGTAAACTAATAACGTATTCAAAACGAAACGTAATCCACGAAGCTTCGAAATAAATAATAATATTGTAGAAAAGATATAAATATTTTTCTCTGTCAATATAACAATGGTGAGTGTCTTTACTAATTAGAAGGTATAGAACAATATTTTGAAGCTCTCTGGATTTGACGTTAAAGCATCAATCTACGATGTGAAATCGACGGCAATCACCACGTGCGACGCCGTGCCATTGTAGTACACTATAACGAGGTGAAGACACGTGGAGCGAGAGCGAAGATCGTGCAAAAAGCGAAGGTGGACATTAATTACCCGTTACGCGCGACGAGTGGACACCGCGACCAATTTTCCCTTCTGGATCTGCGGTAGCACGCGCTCGTAAATTCGAGGCCAGTCCGTGCGTTTATGTGCGCGTGCAAGATGCGAGCGCATCGGCCCGAATACTCCTTCTAGTGTGTCATTTCTTTATTAAATGCTACAATTACGCTTCTTCATGTATCGACAGGGAGAGAGAGAGAGAGAGAGAGAGGGAAAGAGGAGAGAGAGAGAGAGAGAGAGAGAGTGAGTGAGTGAGAGAGAGAGAGAGAGAGAGAGAGAGAGAGAGAGAGAGAGAGAGAGAGAGAGAGAGAGAGAGAGAGAGAGAGAGAGAGAGAGCGGGGCCAGACTTTTTTCGTTCCTCTCTCGCGACGTGGATTAAATTAATCCATGTCGGACGAATCATTTTTCTTACCGTCGATGGCATACGTGTGCTCGGTGTGCTTATTATGGGCCAGCGGTTCGGAATCTGGGCTACCCCGCGAAAAACGAGCGAGACTTTGCGCGATTTCGAGGGAGCGATTAAGATTATTGTGGGGCAACCAAAAAATTAACAGGAGACTGTAAATTCGTTTAAAGAAGTGTTAATATAGTGCTCGCTACTCAAAGAAATAAATTAATCGTGAGTCGTCCGCAAAAGAGATATTAGCGTGTCCAATTGTATGTACTCGTCTGCTTGATCTCTCCTCTTATTTTTAAATCGATAGCACGATCTTACACATGTGAACAAAGAATTAAACCTAATTGAGATTTCTAAGTAAATGAGATGATGTGTCGACCTTCTATTTATCTATCTTTAATAATTTTGTAATTCAAACTAAATTCATTAATATGAGAGAATTAAAAGAGAATTACATTAATATAATTGCGTATATCCATAATTTTGAGCTTGAAATTATCAATTTCACTGCTAATAACAACGAAAACCATTACACTGCGCCAATCAATTTTAAATACGCGATACGCGCTTGATTTAACGAACGTTAACGAATGTAGATGTAGAATGTAGATGCCGGCGCAGGTGTAAATGTTAAGAGTAGACACATGGTTTACGGCTAGGCACAAATCATCCGATGTATATACACGCTATATTGTTCCTCGAGGCTGGCGTTTCTAGTGGCAATAAAGCCACTTGGGCCATGAGTGGGTAAATATAAAGATAATATCGTATTTTAGCGAGACCGGCCATAAAGTGATGACACGTGTACGAAGAACGCTCTGCCAAGTAGGTAAAAGTGATGCCGGCGTCGCGATAATTATTCCTTTATAGCCTCGCGTGGGTTTCACACAATTCAGACTAACAATTATTAAGGTTAATGCTGATGTGTTAAAACTCGTCTTTGATACTATCAACATTTTCACCCCTTGCTCAACAACGTCGTGCTCGATGCGATTACGAGCTCTATTGATTTGAATTCCATTCATTTGTACGTACTGAATGCTTCAAGTTCGCTTTCAAACCGTTCAGCTTAACTCTTCGCTTTTGAATTTTCTCGAGCAATATATCCTTTTTCAATTCCAAATATTAAATGGAAGCAGCCGGACTTCTTTCATTTTTTTTCAATCGAATAGTATATTTTTAAGCAATAAAGAATATGACGTCAAATTAAGACGAGTGATTTCTCGATGCCCTGCCCTTATCTAAAGTTTTTGAGCGATATAGAGGTGCAGCGTTTCACGGTTGGTTTCCTTCATGAATCGTGATGCTTCATTTAATCACCCTGCAGGGGATGAACGGCCACCATACACGCGCTCGCTGGCCTCCACCTATGGCAGTACCTGAACCAGATGTTTCCATCCACGACGCGCTGACTTTTAACCGGCTCTCGTCGTGGTGTAAGTGGTTTAACTGGACAGAAGTCCGTTTGAATCCGGCGGTCGTTGTCGCGATTGCATGGCATATGTCGCGGACACGCGGTCTCTCAATTTATAGTGTCGAAAAACATGTTATATATTCTCTTATGTTTTCATACGAACTGCGGAATAGCTTCTTAAAAGCAGCTTTTTAAAATCAGTCGCTCAAGAGCAACTGTAAGAATTTTATTTTTAAAGCAAAACTATGTATACCATATGACGAAATAAACACTGAAAAAAAATTCTGGTTAAAAACGAACGAATCAGAAAATCTTGTAGGATTGATCAAATATTCTGGTTATTGTAATAGAACTTATATATATATATATATATATATGTAATAGAACTTTTATATAATAGAACTTTCCGTTATAAAATAACTAGATTCGTTCGTTTTTAATCAGCATTTTTTTCAGTGTATCTTACATAAAGTAAGGTATACATGTTAATATACTATATTGTATATTTGTTAATACTACAATATATTGCAATACCTATCTATATTAATATAAAATTTGTTGAAAATAATGCTTTAAAAACATTTTTGAATAATAAAAGTAGTAATTTTTATGAATATATAGCAATATATTGACATTTATGCAGCAAAGCGCCAATTCTAAGTGTAACTCGGCGTCGAAAACGAAGTGTCGGTACTCCGCTATTGTACAGGTCTAATTGTAAAGTGTTTTGTTGTAGCATATCGTTGAAGCTTCCGGGCTACCGGTGAGACATTAACCCGCCTTCACACGTACGCGGCTCTTTCTCGTTTTATTTAATCGCCATTCTCCGCAAAGCGTGTGCGGGCGTATACGACCGTTGGCGTGCAGCTGCTCCTTCGCGTCGCACACGCACGCGAATGCGTATACGCATCGTCGTGACGTCAAAGCAATATACAACCGCCCTATACAGAGGCTCACCAAAAATCGGTTTATCTAATAATAAGTTACGTATTAAGTTTTTCATTTTTGTATTTCCAAATAATAATTGGCTATGCAAAACTTAGAAACCTAGCATAGCGTTCTTTAAGCATATATATTTTTTATCACGCATTTATATTAAATATAATTAATATACTTATATGACAAATTAGTTTTTAAATTATTTCCAAATAATAATTGGCTATGCAAAACTTAGAAACCTAGCATAGCGTTCTTTAAGCATATATATTTTTTATCATGCATTTATATTAAATATAATTAATATACTTATATGACAAATTAGTTTTTAAATAATTAAAATTAAAATTATTCTTTAAAATACCAAGAAAAAACGAATTTGTTTGCATAAGTAGTAGTTATTGCTGGATATCTTTGATTAGACACTATAATCGTCAATTAATTTAGCTCATTTATAGACATGTATATAATACATATTTCCAGATAGAAAAATATGTACGTATATGAGTTTCCAGAATTGTCTAAAAATCGAATGAGCGCTAATGTCATATCATGAAACCATTAATGCCGTAAAAAAAAAACGGATTGAAAATGTCTCTCTTAAAAATTCTGCACGCGGCAGGTACCTTCATACATAAGTAGTATGGAGAACGTGTTACGCGTGCGTATTCTCGTGAATCCGCTTATTGAATAATGCATGTCGCACGGTAAAGCGAGGATTTTCATACGACAATGACACTCCTGTATCGAATCCGACAAGCGTTCGTTACTTGCAACGTACTTTCACGTTTGGTCACTTTTTGTGTCCATTTATAACGAGACTTATTGTTTACTCTTTCCGGGTTTAACATTTTTATCTCAAGCATTGCTTTTTCAAATGTTTCAATTATCATCTCTTTGCAATTGCCATTAATAACAGTTAAATGTAAAAAATTATTAAAGTACATATGAAAAATTCCATACAGAGTAATAAGGAGAAAATAAAGAATATCCTGAATATTGCGCGAAAGAAAAGGAAGAGAAGAAATTAAGAAACTTAAAAATTATCAAAAAAATAACGGGAATAACAAAAAAAAAAAGACTTGAGTTGCTATGAGAAAAGATAAAGTCCACTTTAGGTAATCTAATCCCTGTCATAATTCGAATAATTTTTTATAACATAAAAGTATTTAAAGAATTAAGATATGTAATATATTTATATAAATAGTATATAAAATGAGAATTTTATTAAACTAAAATCTGCTGCGAATAGATCGTCCAAAGTGCAGAGCGTAAGATTACAACTTGAGAAAAAAATGATAAAAAAAGATATAGTGCGGCGTATAAAGAGAAAATAGATGACGCAAAATAGGAGCGAATGTAATTGAACTTGGCAGAAAAAAAACAGGAAGGAAAGAAATTGCGTAAGAGACAAAGAGAAAAAAAGAGAGAAGCAGTTAAGAAACAAAGTGCGGGAGTAAGAAATCGAGGGAGGGAGCGAGATGCGAAGTAAGCGAGAGGCGCGTGCTCTCCGTGAGAAACGTGGCGCGTGCCGGCGTGTGCCCGAGTCACGTGCTCACCAAACATTGGCGTAATCATCCTTTACCTTCGATCCGCAAGTAAGATTGTTTACCGATTGTTTACGACTGTTAAGTCTTTACAGCCCTTTTCATTACAATAAACAATAGAAATTACTACATAACATTTCTTTGGGAGGAGAGGAAGATTTACCTCTTTATAGCTAAATGAAGTCTTTCAAATACTTTCACAAATATTCTTTCACAATGTTGTAATATTTTTTGCCATGTAATCTTTTTTAAATGTAAACTCTCATCTAACTACGAATAAATTTGTGTCGCGTGCATTAAAAATACTTATCGGTAAAAAGGTTTGCAGATAAATCATTTTCAAATAAAAGTGATATTAGATAATCAGCTTTAAAGAAATAACGGAATTTCTCGCACAAAATTATTCGTCAAAATTTTAGATCCTCGATGATTTATATCGACATGTTGTCGCCTAAGAAATATTAACTGTACGCCAATGACGGATCCGCTTACCTTTTTTGCCCAGGGGAAGGGAAGTCGGTTGTGTCCGCGCACGAACGTGTGTCGGGTGCTCGTTCCGGTTGGTGCATCCTTAGGTGCATCCTTCGTGCACGCGTCTCTGACCGATTTCAGGAACAGTCCGAATCATCCATTTTTCTGGTGGTCGAGGCGATCGATCGGCTCTTATATCCATCCACGTACGAACTCTGTAATTAATAAATAAAAAAGGTTAGTAATAATCTTTCATCAACTCATATTCTATATATTTATAAAGTTGATCAAACAATTTCAGATAAATTTTATTCTTAAATCAACTTTCGTTTCCTAAAGATCTCGTCTAAATTATTGATTTTACGTCTTCTTTCAAGACGGAAGAGATTGAGGATTTATATATGCAAGTGCACAATAAATATAGATATTAATAATGTTAACAATGTTAACAATTAATTAGAAATACTAAAATAGAACGAAAAAGAAATTTAAACAATGCCACGCATGTAGCTTAAATAGATTATACACATATTAGAAATCGTATGCTACTATTTTTTTGTTCAATTGAAATTGCTGCATTAAGAAATACATAATTCCACAATGAAGTAAAGCAGATTGGTATTTATTTTGAAACACGTGCTTTCCGACAGTACAGCGCGTGGCGCGATTCTTCAAACGTAACGAAACCGCTTACTTAATCTTGGCGGCGAACGATGAGCGCAGGTGGCCAGCCCCCGCTGGCTTCGTGCGCGAATAAAAGATTACAAATTCAAATGAGGGAGGGAGGCATTTTGCGCAACGAATCCTACGATTGGCTCATCTCCTCGTGGAACGTTACGTGCGAATTCGAAACATACGGTGCGCCGAAATTGTTATTTCGTAGCGCGTGCGCGTCTTCGTTTGTAAATGACCGCTAATGTTTCATCAGCAATTTGAAATATTGTAATATTTTTCTAATTTATGAGTATGACTAACGGTTTATGATTTATGATTGATTTTATAATATAGCAAAGTATGTCTTAATTGGCATGTCAATCAAACATGAAGTTTAATTTCGCCGAAACGTGCGCCTTTAATCAAGTCAATTTCCATTGCAGTAACTATTTGTTTCTCGATCCTGAACTGATCTAATATTCGCAATTCAAAGGATTTTCAACTTTATCTCAAGTAATTGATGTGTAATCAAACACATAATTCAGAAGAAAGAGAGAGAGAGAGAGAGAGAGATATACAAAAATTCGGTGCCAAAAAATCATCGTGAATGTAGAAGGGAAGAGCGAAACCTGCTCCTTGATTGCCCGTATATTTCCCATCGCATGCAGCAGTTTTGTGCAGAAGAAGCCTGTCAGAGGAACACGTGAAATCTGCAACCACTCGCAAGCGGGTGTCCATCGTGCGCGTGGTACACGGGTGGACACGCGACAAGCGGTGCGACGAGTTCGACTTGGCTCGGGCGGGTCTTGCAAGCTAACGGGAATTGACGGGGCGATACACTGTATGGATTGCAGTGTGTTACCTTCTCGACATATCGATATTCTCTCCCTCCTCCCTCCCTTCACTCTTCGTAGCTTCAGCTTCCCTGTTTCGCGCTCCTCATAATTAGTCGTATCTCATTAATTGCTACCTCATCCCAATCTCGCTTTGCACTCTCACCCTCCCCCCTCCTCTTTCCCTCTCGCTCTTCCTTTAAATCTCCTACTGGTCGTATGCGCGATGATTTAACATACACCTGCTATAAAATGCCGTCCGTTCGTTTATGGTAAACATGCAACGTCGAGATAAGGCGGCAATGTAATTTGTATGGCGAGACTCCTCTCATGACAAAGATAAGAATTGAAGTTTTTTTCGATGGCGGCGTACGGATGAACGGGAAACCGGTCATTACTGATGGTTATATTCTCTGGTTCGAGAATTTGTAACGGTTGTTAGGCCGTAAAATGTAATGATAAATTTATTCGTGATTTTAGCGTTGCAATTATATCACTCGACAATCTGAAGATTTTACATATTTCGATGCTTTAATTATTATCGCATTTTTAAGGAGATTATAACCTAATTTAGCGTGCTTCATAGAATTGGTGGAAATTGGTGGTACAATGAATAAAAAAAGATATTTGCACTTTCTACCTTGCTTGAAATAATTTTATACAGAAAGTAAGAAGATATTATTGTAAAATTATTCTTATCAAGAAATATAGTTTTCTTAGTTAATAGTTCTTATTTCTACTTATGCTATCGTTTATATTATCATTCATTATTTTGATGAAGAGTAAATTAAGAAACAAGGGAAAATAATTATTCAAAAAATGTTAGAGACAAGTCATATATTATGTAGTAGGCTTTTCTATTTGCTAGCTTTATGGTCGATTTAGGTTTTTCCCACGAATTGATTCACATCGCCCATCGTATTAGCATATTTAAAAATGGGAGGCATTGTCTCTGGATTTGAGAAACAGGAATTACGCGCGATATAATCAGATTTATCATCGGAAATTAATTGAGAAATTGAAACTGGACGTTATGAACACGCGCGTCCCGCGCGATCGATAATTATCCGCACTTGTTAATTATTCCCCTCACTACTGCTTGACGTTTACCTCCGCTACCGCCCGCCAAGCTTGTTATTCCGTTCCTGTTTTACACCTGCAACGGTAGTTTCGATCCCAGAGCGATTCAGTGGATCGCGGTGAGAGATTAAGGGCTACAACCTGAGACAAATCTCGATCGCGCGCCGAGCCACGAAGTTTTATTACGGGATGCCGTTGCGTTAACGAGAGGCAATTATCATCGGAATTGCTCGCTCTGTCCATTACGCTTCTTTCCGTAAGCCCGACCCGAATGCTCTCGATGGAAATAAATAAATCCCCGCTAATAAGCTAATTAACTTGCCTCATATTTGAGAAATATATACATAAATGTAATATAAAACTCAATTTTTCTGTTAACGACACGATTATACATACATATTAAAAGTTCTCAATATTAATTATTATAAAAATGGATAACATATCTATAACATGGTTTAATGTTGCATTGTATATTTCAAGTATATTATAATATTAAGTATATAATTCATATAATCCATCCACTTTTAAAAAAGGTGTGTTAAATCGATATTCGAAAGTCTCGAAGTATTGTTGCCTCTTTTCCGTGATGCTGATTATGAGTGATTTTCTCGCTTGGCTCACTTCGTATGGCAAAAGTAATCAATAAGACATGAAAATTATTTGCTAATTTTTTGCTGTTTTTTGCTTTTAAAAATAGTTTTTTTACTTTACCTTTAAAAAGTTACGACGTATGTAAAAATAGCGTATACATGAGTATACAATATCGTATTTTATAAAAATTATGGTTCACGATATAATAATAAGAAATTCGCGCGCGAAACGCGCATCCACCACCACTAGTAGTATAAAATATTTGGAAGCATTTTATAGAGTCTGCAAATTGATATAAGTAAGATCGATAGCAAATTTTGACCGAATAACCCAATTTAGGTGACGTTTCACTTCACAAGAACGAAACCGCAGATGCATAAAATCGATCGCGACGTGCGAAATGGACAATCGCGAATGATCTCTCCCCCGTCTGAGATACACCTCGTCTCGGGAGAGAGACGCTCCTCTTAAGATTTCCGGTCACACACGAGTCTGAGAAACGAGAGCGTCCGGAATTGGCACGATGGGCGTAGCTCGAATCGTTCTCGGCCGCCCGGGCAATGGGCAGAATTGCGAAACTTCCCGTGAGTTGCGAAAGCGGTGTGGATTCGCAACGGCGCTGGAACTTGGATGCGATCCACCGTCGCCGTTGCCATTGCAGCGAGAAGATCACGCATCACGCATCAAGCCGCAAGTACTGGCATTTACGTACAACAAAGGATGTCCTCGTCCTCGGCTAAAAGAGACAGATCGCGTACACTCCCATCTAAGAAGGTCTCTTAAATATCTCTGGAAGAGTATTTTGTATCTTTGGCAAACTAGACTGATCGTTCGAGAAGAAAGTAGATTGTCACAAAGCAATAGATTGAAGGACGCTTAATGTAAATATCTGTACAGATAGTTCGTTGTTGAGAGAAACCATAAATCATCTATAGAAAAAAGAATAACGATATTACAAACATGAATGCATAACAAACATTGCCTGTGCTGCTTCAGATNATTAATATATTTAATAAGTTAGCAATTTTATATATCAGTTTCTTCTCATTGCATTTCAGGTGAAAAGATGAATATAATTATAAAAACGAAATAATATTCATCGAAATCATGTAAAAAAATAACTTTGTTTAACGCTCACTTGTTACATAATAATCGAATAATGTCGAGACGAGAATAAATCCAGAATCGCAACACAGTTATTTGCCACGATGATCCTCACTTTTTCAATTCACTGTACTCCCGATAGGATCGCGTGCAATTTTGCCCTCTTTCGTCTCGATTTCGGTCGAGGTTTTCAAGGAGAGAGATTTCGCGCATCCTCGTCGACCGATATGGCGGGAAAGTCTGCGGCGTGGACCTTCATTCATGCTTCCGCGTCGTACAAAGACCGGACTGCCGCAGTGACATCGGTTAACGGTGACGCGGACGTGTTATTTTTCCCTTTTTTTGGGGGGAGGAAGTGAGAAGTGTCACAAAACGATTGTGTCCTCTTTAAAGGAGTGGGCGTCTCCCGAAATTTCCCGCGGCCCGACTTGACGTCACTTTCCCGTCACTTCGCCAATACTTTCCATCGGAGGGAAACGCCTTCTTCCTTCCGTACGTTGTTCCGAACGGTAGTTGTCACTTTGCGGATATGAATGGCGAACGATTGCATATTGTACCGACATTGTCCCAAGTGAGAATGTCGCGATAACGGGATGACCGTGCGAAGAAAACTTTCGCGAAAGACCGTTATCCATCCTGCGTCCTAACGTCAGCATGAGTGATATTCGGTATAACTTTAACGTGTCTTCTCTTCTTTCGACTTGTTGATTGTGAAAATTCTATCAACGTCTCATTGCTTCAATGTATAAAACTGCAGTGTATCAATGTATCAAGTAATCAATTGCGATTAAATTTGCAACAGCTTCATTTTTATTTTATAACAAAGTATTGCATATTAATTGCAGATATTTTTTCTCCTTCTCGCGTTCATTTTGCTATTGAAATTTGTTCAGGCTTTGTGCATCTTGCGCGCAAAAAATCTTTTATGTTTACAAGATCGTTTTTTAATTATGCTGTTTTATTTGAATTGCCTCATGGCTAAATTAACATTGTCCATTTTCAAAACCCGCATACCCGACATCCGTACCTCCCATATGTGTAAATATTAGAAAGTCTGAAAGCAGCGAACCTCTTCTCTGCCGCAGGTGCAGATATAAAACAATTGCGATTCCGGCTGCAATTACAATAATGTTACTTGCGGTTGCGCTCACTCCTCGAGGCATGACAGTTAACGCGGCGTATTTGGTACAATATTAACTCCGGCGAATTTATTGATATTGCTTCAATTCTCGGAATCGTGAATTGTGCACGCCAAATTAAGTCGTATCTGGACAGGGTCGACAAAGAACGCGATGTTAATTGCGGAATTGTAATTAGCGCCCCGAAGCACTTTTGAGAAAGTCATTCGGTGTCCTTGCATGTATGCGATATCGAAAGCAATCGCGATTTTCTATAAGCGCGGTAATAATTAAGTGTGCAACGTAGCCCTAATTTATTTACTCTTATCGGGAGGCACTTACTTGCAATTGCATCCTGAACTATGTTTAATTGTTATAACGTCGACTATATTAATAATAAACCACACGCTTTTTTCTCTATTCGATAATGAAGAAACTTATTTCATGCATGATTGTTGAAATAACTTAACGTTAAAATAACTTCCGCAGTGTACAACAAAATTGTTTCGTTAACATCTTCATTGATTAAAAGATATTTCAGGTTTTTAGCTAATTTACTGTAAATTGCGATAGAGATGAGGATCGAGTTGTACAATGTTAATCGATAAAATTGTTATATTTGTTAGAGATAAATTGAATGCAAATTGGTCTTGGAAGATACAACTTAATAGACACGAAAGGCAATTGAATATACAACCAATAAATTAACACTTGAAAAGGCTGCATACATGAAAAGGAAAAATGATTTTCTAATATTTAAAATTATAAATATAAGGTTTCGAAAAATAATAACTCTAAAACCCTTTATTATTTTAATGTATATATGAACATGTTGAGAATATTTTACGAAAAGTTTCAGTTTTTAAGCTTTTAAGAAAAAATGCATTACGGGACCTTACTTATATGATAAGCATTACTTTAGCTTCATTTGCAGTCTAATTGCAAGTTTCTGTTCTCGTATCGTCATTTCTATTCTCTAATTACCGTCTCGCTACAAATTGCATCGTATCGCGACTGGCGACTGGTATTTTATCCATTGTACTACGCGGTATTTTTACCTTTCCGTAACGGTTCGGAGTCGTTCTAACAAAGCAATGAACGTGTGCTAAAAAGATTGCAACACTCGTTTAATTGCCATCGTCTAATCTAATTCATTCAATATGTCAATAATATGTATAGAATATTTCATAAATAAATAAATACAAAAATTTATGAATGTAATCTACAGTAATCTAATTAAATATCTACCTCAAGTAATATGTGCATACATAGATTATAATCTTCGTAGAATATTTATAATTAAAAAATTAATTATTTTATTTTTTATTTTCTTATCCAATAATGAATATTTGTTACATCTGTATTAAGGTTGCTTTTTAAGTCTAAATTTGGCATCGCAACGCAAATTTCTCGTGATCTTATAATCTGTTTCAGTTAATAACCACTAATAAAGCTGCTAATCTAACTGTCGGTAATTACTTGTTGATTCTCCGAAAACCCACAATCATTCCCTACGGAAAACTCGAGCTCTTTCCAGTAGATGAATACGCGGCTTCTCGGCCACGCTCGTATCCGTAACCTCGATGCAATCGAGTCGTCATGCAGGCCTCATAGTGCAAGCAGGTGACTGCGAGGGGCAGAGAACGAAGTGAGGAAAATGAAGAGGGAAGAGAGCGACGAGGTGGCGAGGCAGGGTGAAGGAAGTCGCAGTGCGCTCGCATTGTTCGCACAGCTGTTTACCCAGTTTTTCCAGCAGCAACAGCGGTGCATTGCGATGCTAATTTCGTCTGCATTGTGCGACGATATACGCGCATGCATTCATCGCGCTCCGCTGATGGGCCGAGAAACGCGGAGGGGAAAACGAAGGAGAAGAAGAAGAATGCCTCGATCGTGATCTATGCGGCGATTCACGTCACCGAGCGACGAGAACACGATCGCGGTGAATAATTCAATTGATTCGAATTGAACTAGAATTCAGTATCGTAAAAAATGGAAATTTTTGAAGATTAACATTAACTCCATCAAGATTTGTACAGTCTCTTTTTAATTTTTCTAAAATGACCTTTTTTCATATTTTGTACTATCGCTACAATTCATACGCCTCCCTCGTAAGTAACACGTCTTAAAAAGAGCGTTTTTATCGCAATAAACCGCCATATTAAAGCTTGTTAGACTGGCGCGCGATTAACACGAGCTGCAATTTACCTCAGACCTCCCCGTTTTCAATTTTATATTGCACGTGGTTGCGTCACAAATTATCGAGGATTATCTATCCTGTATATAACGAGGCGAAGGTGACGATAACGGCAGTTAATGAGAGCCCTTGGGCAATTGATGACTCGGCCAGCCGATCGTGATTAACCGCGCTCATTCGGAAACCCGCCATGAGCTAATCGCAAACGTTATCTCCGCAAGGTGTGCAACACGTTAATCGGTTCGCTCAGACGATACGCCGGGCAAATATACCGCATATCACGCAAAAATGTCGTTGCGAAACGCATAAGTATACCTTGAAAGACTCGAAACCTTCAAACTCACATTAGCCAAAAAAAAAAGATAAAAAATCGAGGAAGTGCACTATCTCTGAATTTAAGATCTAAATATCAAATTTCATTGAAAGTTACTTTCAAAACGACGAGATTTAAAATCTAATCTGGATTGACTTGATATTAGCAAGAAGAAAAATTATACCGAATGTTGCGACGTATGAGGTACTCGAATGAGCTGTCCAGTATTGCAAAAATAATTAGTCCACTTTACAAAGCTATCTTTCCGTCACGTAAAATTGTGCCCACAGATAGTGGCGCGGCAATTACAGGTTTTTTCGTTATCGAGGTAGAATATTAAAATACTCTGGTACACGTGCGTTTCGATTTCGTTTCTCGATTATTCAATTTCTTATTAATCATTCGTCATTTGTTTTTTGATAATTTCGCAGACTCGATCTGTGAAAATTATTACATCATTGTTACTGTTTCAAATTTACGTTACATCACGTGACATTGACATGACGTTCGTAATATATTTTCCTTAAATGATAGCCACTATCATTTGTCGACAGTGTCTAAAATTATTAATACGCCGTTTGTAATTTTCAAGTAATAGAGTGAACGCTACCTGAGTCTGACCATTCATATCTTCTGTAAAATCAATATATGTAAAAGGGAATAACATGCTATTAGTTGATAAATGGTGATACACAATCTTGACTTAGATACAGAAGTTTCGAGTTGACGTCTGTCACAACGACAGCTTCAGCATCGCGTTTAAATCCAGGGTCATCGCGAAGAGCCAGCCCCTGGCCCCTCTCGGCGCTCGTCTAGGATACGGCGGGTTCACGCGAGCGAGACGGTACCTCGCCTCTCTCCTAGGAGAGAGCAGCCAATAGAGAGCGATTCCAACAACGGCGCCGACGCACTCGGCTCTCTCCTACTCTCGTGAGATGGTCTGCCGAATCAAATCTAACGACGGATATCTCGTGCGCGCGCACGCTCGCTCGGGAGAATGCCTATTGGCGTCTGCACCCGGATGCCGAGTTAAGATGGACGTTGCGCGATGGTACCCTAGATCATGGACCACGCATTTGTGATATTATTAGAAAACCTCATCGAAATAGGCCCTCTATTCATCTCTGATCAAACTTTGATTAACTTAATCAGTTAACTTATCAAATAATATCTGTATTAACTTTCATAGATCGATAGAATTATTAATTTTTTATTGCTTAAGATATGAAAAAGAAATCAAGGGGTTTAAATAAATTTAATCTGGCTGGATTTTTTACCTATTAAGTTTTTAATTATTCATGTATATTGCTTAATAATGAAAATTATGAAAGTTATGTAAAAACAGACTCAACTCTCTCAACAACTCTCAAACAGACATTATTTCGAAATGGTCTAACAATCTGAATTTTATGAGTTTCTAATCGCGACTGATTAGATCATCGCGATCGGGACAAATTGCGTGATAAAGATATTGTATAAGCTAATCTCTTATGCGGAGCCGAGACGCCGTGGCCCGAGAATCCGTCACGTGCTATCGCCGTAAGCCAAGTAGACACGCGATGAAGAAAATTTCAATTGCAAAACAGGCAAGTGCAACTTGAATTTAAGAACACTCAGCGCCCGCCGCTCGATCGTTTCTCTGCGCGGGGAGTCGTGGAACCGTTAATTAATCGATCAACGATCCACGGGCGCGTGTCGTGTGAAATGACGGGCCGTCATTTTAAACGGGGACAACGCGTCCACCACGCGGACGCGTTAATTCTAGTCGCCGTCCGCGACTCGGCAATTAATCCGTTATTGAGAATTTCGTCTCGAAACATACACACACACACACATACACATACTGATACGATTGAGAACACATCTGCATCTCGCGATCATTCTTTCCTCTGCTCCGGTTGAGAGGGAAACCGCCCATCGTTGGTGCGCGACGCTTAGAGCGCATCTCCCACACTCTGTTATCTATAAAGGCGGTGGGGCGATACCGTGAAGAGCACACGTTTCTATCGTGCTACCAGCGATTTCCGCGGGGACAGACAAGGGGATGAAAGGGGAAAGGGAGGGAAGACGCGCGCGCGTCGTCTCTCCTCGTTTCCCACCACGTCGGACGCCGGCGTACTCGGACACCACGAGCGGAGCGGTGGGCGGAGTTTCCAGGTAGCACACGAGCACCGACACGCAGGTGAGAGAAGAGCGAAACCTGAGCGTGGAGAGGCAGACCAGGTAAGGGGAAGCCACGGGCTGGCCGACACACGCTCGTCCTCATACGCGAGAGACCGTGCGTGCCCTCCTTGGCCACACCGCGGGGTCAGTCGGGGTCCTGCTCTTAGTCAGGACACTCCGAGAGGGAGCAGTGAGAATTTCGTCTTCTTCGCACGGACTTGACAAGTTATCTGTAGTCGGACTGCCACCTGATCTACTACCATCACTGCTCTTAGCGGTATACACTGCTGGCGATGCGCTGACCGTCGCGAAAGAAGAAAGAAGCAGGAAGCTCAGCAGCTGACGCGAGGACTCTGTGCCAGGAGATTAAAACCAGTTGCAGTTCACGACACCTCGAAGTTCAAGATCGACGCTAAATATCGAAAACAAGAATTGGTTCGAGCGGTGATTTGCACAAGCGACCTTGATGAATCACGTGACTTCCGGAAAGAAACTTTGACCGATCGGTCGGTGGTGAGCGGAATCAGTTCCAAGGTCGTCTCTTCAAGAGAACACTTTTCATCTCGCGAGCGCTCGAGACCGCGTGCTTCCGGTATCCAAAGTATCTGTGCGAGAGGGAGGCGACGTGTGCTGGTAACTTGACGTTTTTTTTTTTTTGCCAAAGAGATCTGTGTGATTCGCTCCGAACTGATCCGATAGGCAGAGTGCGTCGGGAATAGTGCGCGATTCCATGAGCGGCATACGATTTTAACACGTCGTTTTCGCATCGCTACATCTGAACGTGATGTGTGGTGAGTAAAAGATCTAGTTAATATCCTCGGATACGACGACGTATTACGAAAAAATAGTTGATAATTACCGCGATAACACGTGACGCACGCCTGACAACTTCGTTGGTCGCAGTAACTTTACACGTGTCACGCACTTTTATCATCGTACGCGCTTGCCGAGTATTTTTATTCTACGCATCAGCTTTATATGTAGAGAACAGTTTGGAATTAGTAAGAGAAATTTATCAAATTTGTAATACGAATTCTCAATTATTATACACATCAAAAAGAAGAGTTAAATGTTTGATAATACAGAATAAAACAGAACAATTTTATGGAAAATGTATACATAATTTTTTTCAGAAAAAAATTCTATTGTGTGCATAAACTAGTATATTAAATCTTGATTCTAACAATTACAAAAAACAAGCACGTGGGTAAGAATAATTTTATCTTGTATGACAATGTGCCGCAGGTATACTATTAATCAACGAACCTGTCGAACGAAGTGACATGAATTTGATTTTTTAACATTATTATCTTATGATGAGTCGATTTAATGGTGATTTAAATTTTTGACTTTTCTTGTAACTTTCCACGACGTCAATCGCAACTCTTATCAGAAGTCAGAAGTAGTCACTTGTGTTTTTTCCGCCAATCCGCACTTGATCTTTATCGTGTCTTAAATGCTACCAAAGTAGTTATCAATGTAGATCACGATTGTCCATGTTAACTTCTTCAACATATTCAGTGATTATTTTGGCATTTGACAGTTTAAACAGTACAAGGCACATGCATTTTAATAAATACATTTGCGAGTTTATCGCATTTTTTCGTAACATGCAAATACGTGTTACAATTCACTTATCGTAGATAATAATGTTTAATTGTTAATAATAATTAATTTGTTAATAACAATCGTTAATAAGAATGTATTTGAAGTCTGCTCGAGTTTGTTTCAATTCGCAAACAAAACAGAAAAAATTATTATAAGCCAAATAACAGCCGTTTTTATTTGAAAAACATTTGAACGCCGGGATTAGCTTATCATTGTGCTTTGTCGTGTTTGTGGACAATTTACTTCGAATATTCAAAAAGCGCCAAGATCTTATAGATGTAGTATTTTTTTTAGTAAACTTCTATTTAAGCCAAGTCATACACTTGCAGTTTCATCTTAAAGTGTACCGCTTTTTCAGTCTTAATGAGATTCCATGTGATTTTTCTGTAAAAACACAGATTGTTTACGCAATCTGCTCTAATAAGCGGCATAAACTTTTCACTTCTTTTTGTTGATAATTCCAAAATTTCAGTTATGAATTCTAGTTGATTCATTCTATATAATCGTAAAGATATATGTAAAATACTGTTCTTTCCAAAATTAAAATTTTATTTATTTGCTCTCGATAGACTTTTATTTAAATTTGTCGCCTTTTTATTCATAACGCAAAAGCTCTAAATTTGCATCTTTGAATTTATTTTAAAACACGTCATTCAATTACAATATTTGACTGAATACTTTGTTAGTCGCATATTTTGTATATTTAAAAATAAATTTATTTATTCGACTGCTCCTGCTTTTATTTCTACAAATTATTAAAAAATGTTTAAATTTAATAGAATGCAAGAATAATGTTTATGATGGTATAGCTTTGTAAAATGCGCATGGCTTTTTAAACAAATAAAAGATTTTAGCGACGCGCGTATATTATTGTAATCGCAAAAGCAAAAAAAGTTTTGCGCATAAGCCGCACGATGATAACCGAAGCACGAGGCATTAGAATAGCTAATATTTGAAACACATCATGAATACAAATATTATTGTTAGGAACATGTGTAAATTTCCAAAACATCATCGCACTTTGTTCGCTTGCATAAAATATAATAATTAACATACACATATGTAACTTTCTACTGCATTAAAAAAATAATGAAATATTATTATAACTATTATGCTCTTGTATAAAATGTAAGTGTTTCAATTAAATATCAAAAGAAATTTTTTATTTTTTAATAGATATGTGATTTAATAGATAATAGATGAATAATAATAAATTATTACTAACAATAAGCGCAAATTTTATTTCAAACATTTATGATAATTGTTAGTACATGATAGAATAATTCTAACGAATTCTAACGAATGAAATTGTCAAAAAGTTTTAGGATTATTTTATAATGAAAAAATCACTTAAAAATGTTTATTTTTATTAAATTCATTAAAAATGTATACTATAATGTCACTTTGTTGTATAACATTTCTGTCTTCGAGATAAAAATTGGATACTTATTTTAATCTCCGTTCGAAAATGCAGCTTATAAGTCCAAAAATCCGTCTTAAAGAGTCTCAGGCAACAAGAACATCTGACACTTGTTCACACAGCTTAATCAAGGCTTCGCGTAAATATTCATGATTGTTTTTCGAGATTTCACGATGAGTCGTTGCGGCGGGAGTTACTTTCGTAATTAACGAGCAAACAAGGTTAGCCGTTTACGAGACCTGTTAAAGCCCCGTTTATCATCAATTAATCGATTCGTTAACTGGCAGATGTCTTCTCATTATCTGTTATGTCATTTGGATTTGATAGAGCGAGACGTACACGTAGGAATTTACCAAAAAATATGATCGGAAATTTCCGTCAATATAATGTAATCGCATTGTCCGTAAATAAAAATTTTGTTCGATTCCGAAATTCTCGTGAATTGGAAATATCTTTCGTTCATGGAAACTCTGTGAGTCACAAGTGATTAATTGGTAATTAAAAGAGTTCCATCTGGCTGTTATTAATTTCGACAATGAAAACACGAACGATTCATTGACTGGGAATTCATTTCGTGTGGATGTGAAACTCGTCGAGCCTCAAGTGTGAAATTAAGAAATGACGTAGTTAACGTATGTACCTCGAATCTCTTAAAGCGACAGATATTTCCACAGATGGCCGCGCACTGAAATCAATCAATCTTCATCATTAATCGAAGATTTTTGTTATTGCACCGATTATCGCGCACGCCCCTCTGTTATCGTCTGCCTTAAACTCGTTATGTACTAATGATTGCTAAAACATCAAGAGCAGTCGTTATTAAAGACGTACGTTGTATTTGTGAATTCGACGATGATTGCCAACACTCGAAACGATCTGTGATAGAATATATTTTTTATGAATTTACTTATCGTTTGCTCTGTCCAATCGTTAATAAATTAATCGCAGTAAATTCTATGTAAATATATTTTAACTTTGCTATACATTACATGTGCCATTATATTTTGTGATGTATATTAATAATAATGTACTTAATGATTTTATTTACGTATTATATTTTCTCGGCGACACACATAATGCTTTTGACATTTCTGTTTGATATTATTCGTAGTTTATTACTTGTAGTCGCGCAAAATTGAAAGGATAGCAGGAAATCGAGCATGCGACGCTCATGATTTATTCTCATACGCGCAACAAACAGTACGTGGTTCTTTATTCCGTAGGTGGCATGATGCATCGATGATAACGACGCAGAAGTGCAGCGTGATGTATCGTTCAATTGGCCTCACCTGTCTAAATACATGTCCATCTAATATCGAGACCTCGAATTTCAACACGAGAGTTTCCCGTGTCAAAATTGTGGCTTTAAAGCTGTTTTTTTTCCTCGTCTCTGGTTTGACAAGCGAAATTTCTGTAACATATTTCAATGCATATTTTTATCTCGAAGGTCGAACCATTTCTCGCTCTTTAATCTCATACATTTTCATCACTCATTAGACTCGAGACGAAGATCGATACGTCCGATCCATCTCTCTCTTCTGCTTCTTTTTTTTCCTGTTGAATTACCATTTAAGTTATCCGTCAAGGATTACATTACATAAACCTTATCAGCGGTATGCTTTTCTTCTTTTTTTTTTGCAACTATGTCGGACGCATCGTAATGCGCTCGTTTCCCTTTTCAATTTGCTCGTCTAAAACCGGAGGAACAGTAACTCAAATTCGCAATAAGTAGTCTCCGACGATTGGCAGGGTACTACATCGTGCACCGTTATCTATGGAAACGAGTAACAAATTCTCGCTACTGATGCGTCCGCGCATGAATTATGGAGGAATGCTCGTACGAATGCATTACAGATTTATTCAAACAACGAGTAGCGGTTATTAGTTATAGTTTATGTCCAGACGCGATTCTTATCGTTATGGAGGAGGAGGGAACCTTCGAGCCAGTGATTTACTTCGTGGGTTATCATCGGCTTCCCGACACATCGTCGTTTCACGCAAAATGGCTATTTCTATTTCCACTCGCTCATTCGCGTGTCTTACAAATTATCTGTGCAGCGAACAACTGCATTCGCATTGTATTCTAGCTTGTTAATTATTCGTTTGTTTGTAACTTGTTAAAAAATATCTCTGCCGCTGGGCATAGTTTGTCAAAAAAACTTACAATAAAACACAGAAATTTAAAAAATTTTTAACAAGATTTCATATAGCACAAAATTATGTAATCTTTTTTTAAAAATTTATTAGGAAATCCAGGGCATTTGATAAAAATTTAAAAAATTACATTGTGGATTATAATCTCGTATCGCATTAAATATACACACATTACATAATTTTATCGCGAGGGTTTTGTAAAGAATGCATTGCACACAAAAATCATCGATGCCGTTCGACCGGTTCAAATTTTCTCTCTGACCGCAGTCGATCAGTAGAATTTCATGACAGCTTGAGAAATCAGTACGCGGCGTATCGCGTGACGGAGAGCAACCTGCGCGCAAATGTATTTATTTCATTACCACTGATTATCGCTACGCAAGCTGATCGGCAGTCGGCGCTCGCTTTTGAGAGCTTGCAGTCAGGTTTGCGTCGGATGGGGCGGTCGGGACATTTTATCGCGGGACTCGTCGCGATGCAGAACTGCAGTCGAGCAATCACATCTGTTCGACCTCGCGCGATTAGGATCTCGTTTCTCGACGTCCGTCCGATACTCGCTGCGAGTCGCGCACGCACAATTTATAATTCATTTCGCCGGCCGACAACTGGCCGCGCGTTCGTGATTTCTTCCCCGCGTGTGCTCGCCCTTTCGCGCGTAAATTCCTCTTTTTTTCCCCCTTCTTTATTCCGCTGCAAATCTGATACACGTAAAACGACGGCGATGACCGTCGCCGACAATGCATTAAACGCCGACATGCTCGCGTTAAACGCGGCGAGCATAAACATTCCATATTCATCGGTGCGCGAGATCGCCGTGCGATATGGAAGCTAGCAACGGTTTAAATAACTCTCCTAGCGGGACTGAACGATTGTTATGAATATGGAATTCATAATCGCCGGCATTTCTAATTCTTTGTTATCGAACGGACGAGATTGCCACAGAGTGCGACGAGTATATAATTTAGGGAAACTCAATGTTTTATATTGCAGCTTCGTTTAATTGTACATCTTGCGATAAATGGTTTGTCAAATCCTGATATGCAGGATGTACATTGCGATTAATTACTCCGTAATGTTTGAATTACGCAATCAATTTTCAAATCGATATGAATAAAAAAAAAACCTGTATCTTAATCTGTGTTTACGGATTATATTTTCTTATGTATTTGCAAAATTGGAAGATACGCGTGTTGCGCATCGCAATACTTTTACTTTATAATTTTTCCGATACGCTCGATTTTGCTGTGATTTTGAACTGTAATCATTCTTCGTTTATACGATCGTAAGGATTTCGATCGGCATCATCAGATTTTATGCATCACGAAAGAATCCGCTTCAAGGCTCTATGTATTATTCATTTCTCTGTTAACGTATATGTTTCGCGTATGTAATGAACGCGTTTGTGGAATGCAGTCTCTACGCATATATTTTTACGCGAAATATAACTTGCACTTAACATGAGTTTCCAATTCTAGACATTTTATTAACATTTTCGATATTAAACGATGTTTAGAAACAGTTTAAAAATTAAACTCATGTTAGATGTAATCTCTGGCAAAAGATTCTTCAAAATAGATAAAGAATATCTATTTCACTTTAATGTCTTTTGTTTGAAATGTTTTCGTCTTTATCTATGTAGTTCTAGTCCAAGTATTTAATATTTATATATATTCATGATATTCACTGACTGACTGAAGATTTACAAAAGTTATCAAAGAATATCACTTATTGGTAAAAGAAACGAATAAAATTTATAAAATAAAAATTTTATATACAATAGACTACTTTTGTTAGTCACATGAAAAACTTTATTTGCCTTATTTAAACTTCATTATTTTTAATAATCTTCTAAAAATAATATTTTGCAATTTTCGCACACGTGTGATGATAAAAATTATCAATTTATCTAACATGGNGTTTTAACTACACATACATACATATGTTTATTGCGTTTTACGTACGTACTTTGAAAAAAGCTCACTGATAACAATACGATGTAATCATCGCGATTTTGGAATGTTACATACGTGGATGCGTGAATAATAAGCCAAGTATTTATCTCTCTCGTAATAGAAGCGGTACCTCGAACTTGGCACATGAAACCGGAACTTCATTGCAATCCCGTGGGAGTTCCGGCGGGCGCCTTGTCACCCCCGGCTACCCTCTCGCCACCCGGCAGCCCCAGCATAATCACGCTACCATCATCGCCCTGGAGCCCAGGTGTACCGGGAAGCAGTTCGAGTACCATCGCCTCCTCCACCAATGCACCTTCGGGTCTTTGTCAACCTGTCCCCGATCGTTTCAGCGCCTTCACCCTCGTGTCGAATTACAATCCCGATCTGAGACTGCAAAGTCTACCACTCAGTGCTAGCGTTGCCGCGCGAGGTAAGTTGTGAAAAGAGTAAATGACGTGGATGAGGGAGAAATTTTTTATATTGTCTTAAATGTATTATATCGATTTACAATTGAACCGCGAGATATACTTTAAATGTTTTTCAAATTAATTATCCTTACATGTATATATAATTTTATTAAATATTCTTTGTGTTCTTATTACGTTAACTATTTTTTTACATGTATGAAAATATTCATTCTGTCTTATTGAGCTATGACAAGGTAGTCTTCACAAGTTCTTTGACTCTGAAGATTATTGCACTTCCAAATTCCACGCTTTGAATTCAGCACGGTCACTTTTGTTGTCTCAGACATGCGTTGCGGTCTTATGTACGGCGGCTATGGGGCATCTGGGGGTGCCTGGTGGGCCCGACACATGGGCCTGCTGCTGCCACATTCTTTGCTCCCGCCTACGAGAATCCCATCCCAACAGACGACACCGGTCACGAATTGCTCGCCTATTCATTCGGAACCTCTCAGTCCGGCACGTCCCGGATCACCCCGAAGATGCACGCCGGAGAAGGCCAAATTCGGTGAGATTTGATTGAATCTCTCTTAAACGTCTCTTAATTTACAAATGTTCTAGCATATTATGACTAAGAGATAGAGAAGAATTCTTGTCAGAATATTATTATTTAGAAAGCATCTTATATTATATTATAAATAGTATCCTAGTAGTGAAAAATGGCGAAATAGGGCTATTTTGGTTCCTAATGTCTAACGTCACCTAGATTTATAAAACTTTTCTATGATTTCTCGCTGAAAATTGTATATGGGATGGAGGTCGGGATTGAACGCCCTTCCGTATCCCTTCTGTTACTAATCACTCGCATTAGCATCATCCCAAATGTAATATCCTGAATAATATCTATATTTATCTCAAAAACATTAATTATGAAGTCTTTCATTATTTTATATTTTATTAAATATTGCCCACACAGTCATTGTGAATTAGGCATGTTTATGCATTTATAAACATGTATATAATATAATTGAATTGATATTACGTGTGTGCAAGTTTTAATAAGAGTAGAGATGAAAACATGAATATTTTCACCCGATAACGATCATGATTTAGAAGAGTGAGTCTAGTAAAGCTGTCTTTAGCCAAGTTCCCGAGATAAACCTTTTTCAGAGCGTTTTAAACGTGCTCTTTTAAAAAAGTAGACCGGTTAATGAGCAATTATCGGTAAGTGGGTGCTATCGATCGGTCGACGTTGTCACACGAGGCATCATTTATCGCCGTCGCTCGACTTTGCTGCACGGATACTAATTACGATCAATTAATTGCTATCTGCGCATATATGTATATATGGCGTGCAAAAACTATAAAATTTCTCCGCCTTTAGTGATGATGTTACATGATCGATCATAAATTATCACTTTTTTTTCGATATCGTAATGTAGCTGTCGTATGAAGTTTCTTGTTTCTTTATGCTCTCCGTGTTATAAATACGCTCAATTAAATTTATGATGAAATATTTCTACGTACAGACTTAATACGTTCACTTTTTAAATCCTTTTTTAAATATCCTATATGTAAATTATTCTTTTTGTACAATTTGAGGAATTTTTATAATTTCATATTAGCCTACATTAACAAAATATTTGTTTTTTTTTTAATGAACCAAGTAAAGTATTGCATTTGTTTAATTTAATTGATGAAGTAATAATTAAATAGCCGTAAAAAATTTTCAAAATGAGATGTGAGCTGCGATTTGACAAGCGCTCGAGTGACGACATAGACGGGACTGACTTCTCATTTCAGAGGAAGAGGTGCCGTTGAACCTCAGCACGAAGCCGAGCGACGTCTCGTCGAGTATCGGCAGCAGAAAAAGTGAAATCTGGTCGCCGGGCTCGGTGTGCGAGAGGGAGGCCAGAGAAACGAGAGCACCGTCCTCCAGAAGTCCGTCCTCGACCCCTATAATTACGCGGCAAATTCATCATTCACCGCTTACACCGCCCTCTTCGACGGAAAGGACTTTTCAAGTAAGTGTTCCTGTGTATTATACCTTCTTATTCTCGCTCGCACACTTTATCCTGTTTCATCAGATACCAACCATTGAAGTTTACTCCATAAGCGTATGCTTCTCGATATTTTGATGAAATAATAAAACAGTACTTAATCGTTCCGATTTTTAATAATAATTTGTAACAATACAACATAATTCTCTCTTTAAAAGAAAAGAGAAAAAAATGCGTTTTGGAAAGAATTTATTTCGCGTCATCTCGATTGATTTGGAGAAATAGGGAAAAACGATAGAGTTTCTTAATTTAAAAATCATAGACGAGAGCAAAAACATCCGGTATTGCTGTCCCAGAAAGAAAGACTTTTACGACGCGGTTCTCCGCGTAAGTCGCATGAGCGAATCATTGCGAATCCGCCGCTGCGGAAGGCCGATAGGCTTTCGGGGAAGACGACTGATATCGGTCCTGGAAATCTCGACTCGCGGCTTCCACGATGATCGACCCCATCGGCAAGTGGACCGCACGCGGTCTGCACGCGGCACTCGTACGATGCCGATTTTACGAGGTCGACAAACATTCGGTTCAAGCTTTTATTGGTGATCGCGTCTCGGGCTCGTAAAGAAGCTTCGATTTCCACACGCGGCTTGTATCGACCGAACATCCAATCGCGGCACCCCTAAACAACGTATCGCCGGCAGTAATTGGTCCCATCTTAGCGATCTTCCCCTCTGCCCCTCTTTCCCTTCGTTTTAGAGCTTTGATGCGACCTATCTGTTTCCGAGAATCTAACCACACCATCGTTCTAACTGACAACTATAATCAACCCATTGATATTAATAGTTTACTCGACAGGAGAATAAGCCATCCGTTGATTGTTTGGATTAATTCTATTTCTGTCTCGCTAGTAATAAGCAGTTTGATTACGCTCTAAAGCGTGAAAAAAATATTAACGAAATGTAAAATTAATTAGAAGACTAAATAGAAACATGTAAAATGAAATTGGCTAATCTTCTTGATCATCGGATTTTCAATCAATGCTTTGTAAATTTGATTCAGCAATTTTTTTATAAATGAAGACGAAAGCATTATTCTCGGCCGGATTAATAGTTTATGAGATCAGTTTCTCCGAACGTGACAGCTTTTGAAAAAGGTCGCCGGTGATCGATATGTGGAACTGGTGTCCGTTTTTCTTTTTACGAGTCACGGGAAAGTGTTCGTTGCCAATCTGATAGTCACGTCACGCTGATTTCTTTGAAAATTAATATTTCGCCCTTCCAGTCATACATATTTACCGCGAAGATTCTTAATCACAAAGGAAGAAACGGTTCGGGCAAATGTCAACTTCATACTTATTTTCTAAGTAGGTACAGTTATGTACAATTTTTAGCAATAGCAATTTGAATTTGTATAGCTCCAATTACTAATTCAATAATTAGCAATTACGTTTCATTCCTTAATCCATTTAAGCAATGCTATTACATATTGCAGTAATGTTTCGCGAAGCGAATATAAACGATGTGTATTCCCATCAGGCGGCTGAAGAAACCAAATAAATTCCGACGGATCGTTATAAGAGAGGTCGTAATGATTCCATACCACTTTTCCAGCTGCTTTAAAAGAAACATCGTCAAGTGCTTACGTTTAAATTAGACATCATCATCCGAGCCATCACGCATCTGTTACAACATAGGCATGATCTAATTAACATAACGAAGCAATCCGGACGGACGAGTTGTCGAACGCGCGTCGGATTCGTCTCTGCTTTATCGCGGCGCGGCGCGACGTTTCCTTTCGGTACGCACAGAGAGGCGACCGGAGGGTTTTACGCGTGCCTACATACCGAGCGTAAAACCGGTCGATCTCCGTTCCGTTCGGAGAAAGAAAAAAATCGGACTCCTCGGCGCGGAGTCACGCGATATGAATTTCTTCGGGGCGCGCAAATACCCTTAAGTGCGTCGGGGCGAGGAAACGGGTCAAACGTTTTTGACGAGTACACGGACCTCGACAAAAGACCTCGCCGCCTCAATTACGTGTGATTGAATGGAAGTAGAGAAACTCGCCTCGCCGTGGTTTTACGTCCACGACACGTAACCGTAACTCGACATATTAGGATATGTGGGCCGCACACACGCGCGAAGGTATGCGTTCGCACACGTATACATGTGTATACGTGTTCTGATATGAAACTGATATTAAATTCTTGATATTACTCAGCCTTTCAGTCATTATTTTAGCATAGATTTAGTTATTAGTTTGCTATTAAAACACTATTAGCTTCTGAAGTTAAGGTATCAAGATAATCAAATTTTCAGATGTTTTAAAATTATATTTCTTTTTATTGCATAAATGTATAGGTACTTTAATTATTGATAGCAGAAAGAATTTACGATAAATTGTCTGTTTTATTACTGATCCATGCTTTACATTTCAAATTTTCATTACAATTTTGCTTTTGGCATCAACCATTTTCAAGAAATCTTTTCCAGTGTAAATCTCTTTTAATAACATAATATAAATATGAGAATTATTTAGATCAACGTCTTTTTAATGCACCATTTTCAGGCAACGCTAGAAAAAGATCGCTTCTCTCATTTTATTCACAGGTGCAATGTTTCATTTTTTGAAAGTATCAAAATTCTTTGATTTTTAATGAATTAAAATCACGAATTTCCAAACATGTTTGAGATTCTCTGACTAAATGACAAATTATGATCTTCCTAAACAATTTTCTCAGATTCTTCTAGGCTCTGTTCTTGTGAGACTTAAATTTGAGGAAATGGCTCAAGCAATGCGTAATTCACCTAGTTATCGCGATAATCAGTATTCGCGATACCGCAATGATTCACGATAATATTTGGATAAGCCGTCCGTGGGAAAGTCGCAGTCTTTCTTACTTAATTCGCGCCTTCGTCGACGAGTGACAGATGTTCCGGATCGGGCACAAAGAGCGTCGCAGGAGATTAACGGTAATTACACGATTTCGGGGAGTCGCGAATCGCGAAGAGCGTAGAAACTGGAAGGCGGCCAAGAACGTAGAGGCACCGACTATCTCTCTCTCTTTTTCACCCCTCTATCTCTTTCTCGGCTTTGTTTCCGAACCGTACCGGAAGCAGACGCTTTCGTGTGGCGACAATGGCGAGGCTCTGCCTCGCCTCGTCCACCTTCCTTCCCACAATCCGTCGTTTCCTTCGCGATCTTCCGACACACAAGCGTTCCGCCGGTGCTTATTAACGAAAACCCTCCCATCGCGGCGCCGTTTTCCTTTCCTTTCCTTCGTATCCGCGAACGGGATGACAGTGTCCTACCGTTGACCGCTCCGAGAGCTCGCCTCTCATCTCGCCAGGTGGACAACGAGAGCAATTAAGGGTGACAATTGTTATGCGTGGGAGTCTCTTGTCACGATCAATACAACGACGATGTGACTATTTTGCTTTAATTACAGTTAAGTGGGGTTCTGAATACATTGCTCTGTTCTTCCTGACATTTAACGTTTAACATGTGTATATGTACGTTGACCGTAATAGCTTCCTCCTCCTGATAGATGAAAACGAGTAAAAACGAGATCGTTATATTGTTACGTTTAAAATCTTGAACGTATACGATGTAAATCTAATGATAAAGATTTTATCGTATGCAATTATGCAACGCATTAAAATAATCATGCTCCAAATTAATCTCGAGCAGAATTTTGCATTGGAAATGATCCTTTCTTGACTATTTTTGCATGTAAACAATATGCTTTCAATAATTTTTCAATGTTCTCTATTTCGAAAGTTGTGATAATCTCTCAGAAAGGCAATCACAATCTCAGCCAATCATTTATCTGTCGATCATCATCAGTGTCTGTTCTACCTTCGATTCTGTCAATTCCGGACGGCGCGGACTAAGATTCGCGCGCGGCGACATCATCGCGAAGAAGTCGAGTGTCGCGTGAAGACAGGTCGCTCTTCCGTATATATTGATCGCGGCGCGACATGAATCATGCGTACTCGTGCGCGCAATAATATTCCGCGGTTGGCATATTCATATACCCTGTATAAATTGTCAGCCTGGACACGCATCGAACCACACCGTCGGGGCATTGTGACGACTGGCGCCCGTGTGACAATGAACTAGAAGAGTGAGAGAGAGGGAGGGAGAGAGAAGGAAAGAAGTGCGCGACGCTTCGTGAACACAGGTGTGCCTGGCGTCCCGGCGCCCAGAAGCGGTGCGTCTTCTATCTCCCTCGCTGTCCGCTTTTATTCCCTTTCTTACGCGTCTGCGGTTGGAAAGCAAGAAACTTTATGACGTTGGTAAATCGCGCCATGAAAAATGCAGTACGTCTTACGAAAATTATAATAATTGGCATAAGTAGGGAGAGATGGTTTTGAGAATGAGAATGTGAGGAACAAGTAAACTCTCCGACAAGTTAATTCATTATTGCATTGTTATTGTAATGCAACGCAAAGATATTTTCAGATATTTTCATTGCAACTGACAAATGGATAAAAATCATAATATAATCAAAGAATAAAAATAAATTCTGAATAAATGTGTGATATAATATATAAAATGTTTAACGCGAAACACAGATTTCCGCGACATTGGGAAGCGCATAGAATCGGAAAGAATTTTCTTGAAAGGGATGCAATCAATATCGCGTGCGGAAACACGAGCTGTCCAGGAGAAATTGATAAATTAGCTACTTAACGGTTTAACAGTTGGACGATGGTGATTTGTCAGCAAAAGAAATTTCTATTAATAGCAGAATGGAAGTCTATGATTTCGNATTATTAGATTTGAAATCAGTAAAATTATATATTTTCAGATTTCTGACGCATATAAATGTCAAGAGATATATATTATTAATTATTACTATAATCATTATTATATTATATAAAAAAAATTTTCCTATATTATTTATATATAGAAGCTCAATAAAAAGTAACCAAATTTCGAAGAATTTCAAAGAATGTTCAATAATCGTACAATATTTGCACGAATGATTAGATAACTTTACTAAATAGACATAGGCACTAAGGTAAACCAATTTCTTTGTTTGTTACAATAGTGTAAGCAATGCGGTAAGGCCTTCAAACGGTCAAGCACGCTCAGCACTCACCTGCTGATCCACTCCGACACGAGGCCCTATCCCTGTCAATATTGTGGCAAGAGGTTTCACCAGAAGTCAGATATGAAGAAGCACACCTACATCCATACCGGTGAGTGTCAACAATCTAATCTATCACGATTCGATTTTTAATGTATTAATGAAAGGGTATAATTAATTGATCATGATGAATTATGAAAAAAATTAGAACCAATATATGCAAATAATCTCAACTGCAAAGTGAAAAATAAGAAAATTTATAAAAAAAGTTTTATATACATATATGTATATGTAAAACTTTCACTAATGTCCTATATAGCTCGATAATATATATAGCCTCAAGCAGAATACAATATACTGCATTGATCTCTTTGTCTTGTCACCTTCAGACTTTTCTAAAGAGAAATTGTAATGCGTTAACCGGACAAAGCAGGGGACCATATGACAAAGTTTCGGCATACGAAGGCATTGCGTGAGCATCGATAATTGCGATTGTCAGTAACAAGCCTCTACTTTGTATATCTAATTTTTACGTTGCGACTATACTCGTATAGCCCAAGTTTTGTCCTCGGAATTACAGCTTATCGCGTGTTCTCCCTTAAACTTCTTCTTTCTCCGCGGTCTTCGACCAAATGTTGCTGCTGCATATCGCCGGATCGATAAGTACAATTGCTGGTAACGAGCTTCTGTCCTTAGTCTCTACATCCAAACGGAAGACGCAAAGCGAGTTAAAAATACTTTCAATAGCAGGACACCGCAATAACTTTCTCTTTCTCTACTACTAAACTATTTAAATTATCAGTCTAATATTGTATTCTTTTGATGCTCTCCGATAATATAATCTCTTTAATCTCTTTCTCTTTCTCTCTCTCTCTCAAATATTTGAAATAAAATGTATAAACAAAGTGTATAATAATTTCAATATTATTCAATACACAGTAATACAATACACAATTGTGTATTTACTAATTGTGTATTACTACGCTCGATGTTTGATATCTAATTGTCATTTTCATCTTGAATTACAGAATTTAATATCATTATTCTTTCATACTTTATCACGCATCTCGAAATGCATAATGTTCCGCGCGTTACTTGGAACAAAAGACATGCGGTCGAGTCCTCGGTGGGTAATTCCCGAATTATTTATGAAGACTAGCTTGTTGCCACCGTAGGCCACTTTGTACATTATTCAGGACATTATCCTGATCGACGAAATGTTCGGACATAGGTCGCGCAGATCATGGAATAAAAACCGAAAGAATCTATTCTCTAGTTTCTGAGAAATAATAAATAAGTTTATTGAAGAATCAGACACACGATTTTATACGCAAAGCGCATTCATCTTATTAATCTTTTGAAAACATTTTAATGCAATTATTATTACAAGGAATATCTTGTAAATATCTTAACAAATTAAAACGCTTGTGGATAAAGCGGTCCTGTCGCGCGTAAATTATAATAAATTAATTAAGATCTTAAGACATCGTTGCCACTATTCAATCCATTAGACGTAATATACATCGTACGCTATTTGCAGAGAGCACTTGCAAAAAGTCGCATTTGCTTGATGCGCGTTATCGCGTAAATGAGATTGCGTTGCAACGCGCATCCGTTCGATCGAGCGCGACGAAAAACGGAGGGACAACGGACTCGCGACCGCACCTTTATAACGACGCACACGCGTTTAAAATATGTGCGACCCACGGCGCATCCTCAATAGGGTGTCTCCACGAATGTCGCACCCACGTCTCTACGCGGCTGACCCTTTTCGCATATGAAAGAATCACGCAGAAAGCATATACGCGACACTGGGGAATCGATATCGCGTCATCGCGTACTTTAGATAGAAAGGGGAAATAGAGGAGAGCCGGTGTATAAATCTAGCTTTCCGAACGTGCTCCTTCCGTATTCAACGAGGGATCTCAAACGGAATCTTCAAGCATCTTCTTAGCGATGCTACTCGCAATAAGGCGACTAAAAAGGGTGATAATACGTCCCGCGAATAAATCGATATATTCTTACAATGTTTATATCTCGCGCTCGCGAAAATAGACCATTAGCGCGTCGTTAAACTTCAACATTGCCATTTAATTCGCGACACACAAATGCCACCGCGACAAATGATAAGAGGCAAATCACTTGCTAAAATCTAGCTACGCAAAATGCGCTGTCATCAAATGGCTCTTCGCCATTTCACTCGATAGCGGCGGATAGGACAATTATCCTCTTTTACAATAGAAGCCAGAAAAAAATGGATTGGCATGCAATCAGATTAGCTCAACGGATTTGATTCATTCGAGGTTTGTGTGCCGCGGGAGACCCGAACGTGAACACGCACATTGCTCGCAATAAATATATCGGCAGATCATCAGACTGTGTTTCGTATGGAAATCGTGTCGCGTCACGCACATGTGAATGGTTATTTTTCTTTCTTTCGCTGTACAGAATCGCCTGAAGCTCGGCGTATAACAAATAGTAAAATTCATTAGAAGTCGTCATAATTATCGCAAAACCGTTACTGTATTTTGTGATTTATTTGTCTCGATTGAAAAAGTATTTCAAATTAAAGTAGTTAAAATTTTAAATATTTTTCTTATTTATTTTTAATATTATTTATAAAATAAAATTATCAATTAATTATCACAAGCATAACATGATCTATTTTTTGCTTTATACTCTTATTACGCTAAAAGATTTTAATAGAAAATAAATATATAAATATATAAATGTATTAAATATTATATCATAATTTCGTGGCATATGTAAAATAAAACAAAAAAAATTTAAATATAATTTATGTTGAACTTGATATTTAATGAAATTCGATCTTTATTCCTTGAACGCGATAACTTTACAAAATGCTTAATATTTAACGAATTATTCACGATATTTTCGAGCGGCAATTTGTTGTCACATACAAAGAGATAATCTTCAAAGAGAAACATATTTGTACTTTGCTTTGTACATCAAAAATGATCGTATATACATATACCCGCGCTATGCTTTGATGTCGAACGTACCTAATATGTTCACAATCGCAACATGATTTTTCCACAACTCACTGCGGCTTATTATCGGTAATTTCTCGGGAGAAGAAAATAACAACTCGCTGCATCCTATAACGATAACTTTTTTACAGAGAAACGTGGATTTGTTGTTGAAATGATTACCTAGCGCTTTGAAATATTCATGAAATGCAGTGTGTTCTCTGTTCTATGCGTTTGATTTTACGTCTGCTAGAGCTTACCATGAAATTCTAGTGTATACTTCAATATTTGAAATGACGTAGATGTAACAGAATATTATAGTCGATAAAGTAACAATTTAAGAGATTTCTGAAAAGATTGCTGCTTCTGTAAATAGTTATTACATGAAAGAAAAAAGTGTAATCTGCATGATCGCGGATGCCATGTTGCTGTAAACATGATTGGATGTCCCCAAGACGTTTATCTCATGAAAAAGTAATTAGCCGAAAATATTTCGGCAATCAGCCTACACATTAACCCGTAAATTGAATCCCGGCGTATGTATCGAATAACGCGTGATCTGATCCCCATCCTCGGTGTAAATTGCGGTCCGACCGTTTTTCTTAAGCGACCGTCCCGCGGCAAAAGCAGGACATGAAAGGAAGCGCCGATCGGGAGGCGATAGGGACACGTTTTAATGGCGATTTAATCAGCTGCCTCGGCCACGTTTTCTCGTGGAAACAGCCGGAAGGAGCGCGGGCACGATGGGAAACGGTCTGTTTGTCGCGCGCTAAGCGAGTTTCCGGCACGCCACGTGCCCGACACGGGTCGTCGTGGGGCGCGTGCGTGTCCCGCGCTAATTAGCGGCTAAGAGAACAAGCCGCTCGCCGTCGTGGGTTAGGGAGCTATCGAGAAAGGGAGCAATAGCACCCTCGAATGCTCGAGGAACTCGCTCTAGCCACTTTGTGCTCTCTACCTATCTTTGTGCTTCTTCGTGAGGGGTGAAACGTAATGCGAATTTAATCGACCCTTCTCAGCGACTTTCCGCTAACCAATTCTGTTCTCTCTCTCTTTCGTAATGCAGCACCGCGCATGGACAGTCGGAATACTCGGGGTTTATGTCTTAATTATATCTTCAAAGAGGACGATGATGTAAAAGAATTTGATTAATTAGCCAATCCAGTTAAGCGAACCAATGTTCCTTGCGGAATAAGATTCAGACGTTTATCGGCAATTTAAATTCAATTCGATAAATTCGCGACAAATTTACAACGGAGTGTATTCATTTAAATTCATTTTCTTGAATCGATAGATTTTATATGTATTTTTAATGTTATTTACATATTTCTAGAGAATTTAATACATATTCTTCGTGATTTACGAGAATTTATTTCAGTAATGATATGTTTTGCTTGCTTACAACTTTATACATCGTTATATATATTTTGAAGTTAGTCAATATCTTAAAATTAAAGTGCACGTAATCAGCGGCCATAAGTGTTTTTGCATTATACATAACAAAGGAAGATAACATAGAGTATGTGGAAAATAAGTACATTTTTAGCATTTAAATATCTACAATATACGAATCACCGACGTTTACGATAATTTTCAGAAAAGCTTGTGGAAACTCTTCATGCGTCATAAAACTCCTTGAAATGTAATTGCAGTGATAATGAACTTATTAAAGATTATTATATATATATATAATTTATAGTTTAAACTTATAGCAAAAACATGTCTCTTAAGTGTATGTTTTAAAGTGACTCAGATGAAAACTTATACACTTATTATAATAATAACATAAAACTAATAATATACGGTTTACATTATCAGCAAAGTAAAATTGATCGGCGCAAAAATTTATATTCGACGCCGCAGTAAAAAATATGAAAATAAATGTAAGAAGAATAATATATAAACGTAGATAACTGTAAAATGTGAAATTTTTCGCCGTTTTTCTCATGAAAGCACATTATTCGGCCATTAAAGCCTTTTTTTTTTTAGAGAAAGCGTTCTATAACTTCAATCATTTTGCGAAGAGCAACACTTCGAAAGTTTCCCCTGATACACGTCATAATGGGACCTTTCCAAGAAATAAAGATTCAGCGGTATTTTCACGCGAAGTTTCACGCGATAAAAATGTTCTTAGGAAATGCAGACCGTACGGTCTGAGTTTTACAGTGTTTTTAAAGTGTAATGCTTTAACGATCTCTTCTCTGCGTCAGTAATATTTTTCGCTCGAGGAAAGTAAAGATTCAAAAATGCTCCGTCGATGTTTTTCCTGCGACGAATGTATAAATAATTCCCGGACGTGGGATACGCGCCAGGTCTCTCATTGTCACCACCATCGTGCGGACGGTGGCGTCTTTGTTAGGGTAGCGATGTCGCCGCTGCAATTTGATTTCTTGCATAATTGACGATCGCGTATCACGATTCCTTCTCGCACGGATATGCCTGCACATAATACGCGAGGAAGGCACGAATCGAACGTCTTTTCATCGAAACCGCATTGAAAATGTATAACTTATTATTAGTAAGAATCCTTCTAATACCGGCCATTTTGAACCGCGGCGGCTCGGCAAGTGTTTGAAATCTTTACTTTCCCCCGCTTTGAAATTATCATTTACCGTAATACTACTGTTTGATTGAACGTTCCAGTCTTTCCCGTGACTCTTTTCTTTGAAACCGAATGGAGAGAAGAGAAATGTTGAAAGCGCTTAATTTTCCAGGAAATAAAATTGATATCTTGATTACAGAACTATGGATCGGTAATTATCCTTCTTTTCTCCGCGAGTATTATCTGTTACTTATATTCTTCGAATGCAGCTGCAAAAGAAGTTCAAGTAATAACTATGATTTATACGACGAAAGGTGGCTATCGATCGATCGTAAAGTATCATCGCGCGATGGCCGATCGACGGAGCCTCAGCCCGAACGAATTGCAGGCGCAATGTCGCTGCCAATGATTCACTTCGGTACGAACATACGTGTCGGTACTGCGATAAAATATTTGCATAATACACCTTTCTTGTCGTGGTAATATTATTCATCACGCGCGGGGGATGATGCGCCCCCATTGTCCGCGATAATCGGAGCCGCCGATGACGGTCATTGATGAAAAAACGTCCGCTGCCTCTCGCGCATACTTTTATCATCATCGAGGCTCTTACTCGGCAATTTTCGATTTCCGTCCGCTGGACTTTTCCGTGCGAATCGATAAGATCCCCGTTGTTCACCCCGTTGCCGCGCCAGGGTCGGAAGGGGAAGAGACAAAAGGAGAGAACGCAGCACGCGGGAGTAAGTCGGGCTGATGATCGCTTCCGGCGATCGACGCTGATAGAGGACAACTTTTTTCCGCATGCCAAGCAGCAATTGGCGGCGGGAAAGGGTACGGTTGGCCGTCGACGATCGCCCACGCCGGCCGCGTATTTCCGCGACTGTGAACTTTCGCCTATGCAGGCATCCGCGGATAATGCACCGCCGCTCGGCAGTATCTACCTCGTCATTCGCTGAAACAACCGTGATCGAGCGCTCTGAAAGAGTAATCGAGACGAATGCGCGGGTATCATCGCGAAATGTTACGTTGTGCCGGCAAATTGTGTCGGCGAACGCTATGATTTCCTGTGCGCGTCATTGAACCCCAAACGGGGGCGGGAAAACAAAGAAAGGGGCGTTCGGTGGGCTTTCACGAAACGCGCACTTTGCTGTCATCTCTCGTATTATTTTAGCAACGTGTGTTTACCGCAATAACGAAATTCGCGGAACGCTCCGATCACCGTAGATCTGAACGATAACTGTTATCCTGAAAAGAAGTTATCTTCTTGAAAAAAAAAACACCCCTCGATTCGCTGTAATTCAACAGCAGGATCTTTCCCAAAACCGCCGGGCTATCGCGTGACATCGGGGATCTTTTAACGAGCTTCATTTCTCTAGCACGTTGAAAAATCCGTACGAAATCGATCCTCTCTTTCTTTCTCTCTCCCTTCCCCCCTCCCCTCTCTCTCTCTCTCTTTCTCTCCGTCATCGCAGTCGATATCGCCGCCATTACATCACGTTCGTTAAAAGAGACGGACTTGCATAATTAAGAGGACTCGCTCCGCCGTGTGCGGCTCGCACGGATGTGCGCGCACACAGAGAAACGCGCTATTCGCTCCTATCATTATAATCGGCCGCGAAGCAAACGTTTCAGCCGGTAAATATTTAAGTCGACCGGTAAGGGGCCGGTAATGAGAGTCGAGATGGATCGATAGGCACAGTACGTAGGACGAGGTGTATACGCACGTTCGTATGGGTCGCTGACACTCTCGATAAATATTGTCCGGCAGCCCGCGAATCGTACCTGCCCGTTTCTTCGTTCGTGCGTTTCGCGGCGCGAGAGATGACGGCGATATCACCCCCTTCCGGCACGGAAAAATTAAAAAGTCCAGGGCAAACATCGCGCTGTCACACTTTTCTTCTCTTCCCCCCCCCCCCAATCCCCGGACTCCCCTGAGCCGCCTTCTATAAAACGCCTCGTTACGTTAGTCTTGAAGGGTAAATAGACGCGGCAAATGTGATTTAATCGCCACTTCGATCCGGAGATTAGTCTCCCCCTTTCCTCGAGCTTCCCTCTTCCTCGAGCTAATTAACTAAATATTGGCTCGCAATTACGATTGTCTTACATTTCAAACGCGGAAGATTTCGTGCGTTGTTTCTAATTCATCGCTCTATCGTTTTCCTCGTCGAGACGAGTCTCATTAAAACTTTAATTCCGCAAAGTATTCACCATCGTGTCTACAAGGCCGCCACGAAAGCTCTAAATCATGAGCGTGAACTCCTAATAAATTTCCCGATAAAGCTTTGTGCATGGAGGCGACCTTCGCGCTCTCTCACTTCTACGATGTAATACCTGTCATTCCTAAAATCGTATCGTATTTTTAGCGACATTTTATCCTGCTTGCAATTTCAACGAGGAAATACATTTCGCGAAAAGCTGTTCATAGCTCCAACAATGTGACACACATGCCGTCAAACACGAGTCGTAACATAGTCGCAGAAGACGTGTACGCGGAATAACAAACGGTCGCATTTGCTTGGCCCGAGGTGAACATTGTAATTAAGCATGCGGCATTTGCAAGTTTGCATGCGCAATTTTCTTTTTATCATCCCATTAGTTGTATATGCGTAACGAACTCCGGTACGTATCAGTGCGATACATTCAACGAAACATTGTATTTAAGCACATAAAATTACCGAAGTTGTAGACAAATAGTATTAGGGATGTGCGATTTTCATTGTATTGACCAGTAGAATGACCTACACGCGATGAATTCTTTGTCGATCCCTCGTATTGCCTGCTTCAATTTTATTTTAAAACTATCATTTGTATTTTATAATTAAAAACTACAGTTAGATCTTCAGCTCTTGGTGTGCTTAACAAAATTTTCTTCAACATTCGGCGAGCGTTTGTCTTCAAAGCACAGGAAATATTGAGACGTATAATTCATGTAAACTTAGTACTCCATATGATGCTTCAATTATCATGATATTGCTTTACCTAAGTGATGTTAGTTTAACTAGATTATTCACAATTTGTTGTTTCACAATTATCTTCTCCATTGTTGACACAAATGTACGGGAAATATATCGCAAAATATACGAAGTGAAATCGATGTGTTTGCACTAAGCCCATAAATTGTCTTGAGATATTAACAGCATAAGATAGCGCTTTTCCCGCGTCAAGCAATACGATATAAAAATTGAATCGTAGGCGGTACAATTACGATAATTGTATTTTTCTTCGTGTAGTTGTGAAGGTAAGAAACGGCGTGCCTGCTCCGACAAAGCGACACTGTCATCCACTACGCTATTGTACGCGCCCACGTTGCGACCGATAATTCCGACAATAATATATCGAAATGAAACGTCAGTAAATTTAATTTAAAGAAAAGAATACCGCTTGCGTCAACGAGCGCCGGATGAGTCAGAGGAGGAGAAAAGAAAGTTTCTTTATCCCGAGCGCTCATGAAATACGAGAAATCGAGCTTTGATCCTTTATACATATCGAGTATCGGAATATAATTCACCAACACTTATAGCGTCCATATTTTGCCGTGGTATTGCAAATTAAACATCAATTAGACGTAAATCGAATCATTTTCGTCGTTGTTGATCCTGTCTTACATTAAATATCCTGCGATTACTCGCCGCGCTTCGCACATGAAGTTCCTACTTTTTCCGTTTTTAGAGAGCCGCTCGTTTATTTTTTCAGGACACTCGTGAATTCTCTCTTCCACATTTATGCATGTTCGTTCGAAAAAGAGAAAGAGCGAGAGAAAGATACCGCTTGCGCAACGTCCGCTCGCGGAATTAATTTCTTTTCGATAGAATCTTAACGACGACGCCTTCCGTCGCGTTACAACATTCGGAGGCGTCCGTTCGCTTTTATCGTCGCTTTACAATCATAAAACTGTTTGCTCGGAATTTCGAGCGCGAGAGGCAGGGAGCGTCGTCTCCGCGGGCACAGGTGTTTGCTCGGTACTATCACCGTCGGTCGATCGTCGTTAGACGAGCGACGGCGGACTTTTAGAAGGTCGTGACAGGAGTTTACAAGAGTACGGCTATTCTCCTTTTTTTTTCTTCTTTATTATTATTGCTATCTACCACGAGGCCGCGATCTGCGTGCGTTCGTACTTGAGCGTCAAGATTCGCGAGAGCGATTAACGCAGAAGTTGTTGATTTTTTTTCTTTCGTGTAACGATATCGCAAGAGCAATTGCAAGATGCGTGTGAGATTATGCGGCTGACGCTAATAAATGATGTCGCTCGTGACACTTTCTGCTTTCGATGAAACCGCATTTGCCGGGGAATTACGATGAGACATAGTTCCGCGGTTTTCTTATTACTGTAACATTTTGTTGCCGAAAATTCAGGTGAAAGAACAAGTACGTGGAGCTAAAAAGATTTCTGATGTGTATTCATTAAAGCAAAAAAATATTTAGTCATCTGGAAAAATTAACTTTGTCAAAGAGAGAAGCGATTTTCGGTTTGTTAGCACAGGTGGTTTGCTTGCATTTCTCCATGAAATCATGTTTCTTTTTTCACAGATCGATTCATTTATTCCAGAATATTGAGATCGGGAAAGTATCTCTGATATCAAATATCTCACGAAATATCCACTTGTTGATAACCTTGCTTTAATACTTTTATATGCAAAATAATTGTAAGAATTGATTTGAGAAAAAAATCGTATGAATTGAGCTCCTGACCTATATTGATTGCACACTTTTTCACTTCTTTTACTATAGCTTGTAGTCTTGTAATCTTTTTTTAATACCCCAAGTTTAATCTACAGGATGTGTAGCAAGTAATCGATTACCTTCTTTTACTCACAATGTCCCGCGATTATCGATGTCTCCTTTAATCTCCCTATTAATTTTTCTCGAAGACGGCGTCAAGTGTATCGATTATTTGTCAGCCATCACATATCAGTACCGCGGACATGACGATACACTTCGATTGCTTATTTTACATATAAAATAATTGCTCTTAATTGCACTTTGTGCCTGAACGAATTAAGGTGTGACGGCCGGTTGTCTTCGGAAGAACCAAGTCAAGACTTTAGTCATCGCCGTCAGAGTCTGACGATCAGACGCGCAAGTGCTCTATTGCCAGCTGACGCTACGATTTATTGGTTGATTCAGTTGCGTTTGGTTAACCTTGGTTCATTATTCCAGACCACTCGTCGGTTCTCTTCCTCGCGCGATAATCGAATTTGCAACGCGTGCATTCGTAATTCACGCCTCCTGCCCGACGATAATCGTCTCGTCGATCAAAATCTATCATACTTACTATATTCACGAGTTCATTAAAGCTGATTGATTGAAATTAGAAACACTTATGATTTCTTAATTAGGTAGTAATTAGTTGTAGAATTTAAGAAAGCTTTCAGCAGTATTGTTTTTCTGAATTATTTCTTTCAAACTATTTAGAGTTCGCGTCAGTATCCAATATAAGAAAACATTTGAAGAATTATAGATTGTTTAAAATAATAATAAATGACGTATTTTTATATATTACTAATAATATGCACGAAACGCGAATGAAATTTTCTTTCTTGACATATTAATTAATTAACAAAACTATATATGTTGAAACCGGTACTTAAGAACAGTGCCAAATTCCTTTTCAGAAAGTTAAAACGCGAAATTTACGATTATAATTGATACTTTAGGTCGGATTAGAATTACGATATATTCCTTCAAATCATGCCACCCACGATGCTAGAATATCTTTCAAAGATCGTAATTACAATTAAATTACAAAAAGTGCAAAAGTGCAACATACTGATCCAGGCAATGTCCTCGATTCTGTGTTACAGGTGAGAAGCCGCACAAGTGCGTCGTGTGCGGCAAGGCGTTCTCCCAGAGCAGCAACCTGATCACGCACATGCGTAAGCACACCGGCTACAAGCCGTTTCAGTGCGGCCTCTGTGACAAGGCGTTCCAGAGGAAGGTCGATTTACGCAGGCACCGAGAAGGTCAGCATCCGGCGGCGCCGGCGCTCGATTATCGCTCTCTGCAGGTACCACCACAACAGCAGCAGCAGCAGCAGCAACAGCTAAATGGCAACCGACACTCGCCGATACCACCGCACTCGGCATCCTCTGCGGGCTACCACGTGATATCCGTGCCCGGCAGTAGCTGAGACTCGTTCATCTGACAGACGCTTCGTCCGTGAACGCGCATCAGGCCCTCGAGCCGAGCGGTATGTATCGTTGGATCGTTGCATCGCCGTCACCGGTTGGGGAAGGGCAATACTTGCGAGTACTGCGAGCTCGGCAGCCGGAAGCGAGATTTCGTAGATACTTTTTAACGTCGATGAGGCTGGCTGGACGGAGTGACGCATCACGCGCATATGTATATGTATGCATATATGTATGTGTGTGTGTTTGAATCAGTGAACGTATTGTTGAGATAGCGATATCTGGATATTCGACGTATCTTTAGAGCAAATTTAGTTACTGCGCGAGGTTGAAATACAGTAAGGTAGATCAAATCCCGAAGATATATATAACTTCTCGAATCGGAGAATTCTAAAAGAAAGATCTCAGTGCTACGTTCTATATATAAACAGAGACGATTATAGGTCTCTCGTTATTAAAATTGTACATAAAATCAGGAGTCTGAGATAAAAATACCGGCGCTTTTATCTTCAACTTTCGTGACTATTCGGCTTGACATATTATCATCTATAATGCGTCAGTATAGATTATCGGGATCGGCTCTTACGTCCGCATTAGCGAGCATGTCGTTTCAACGTGAAGATACAGGTTTCTTCGCAGGTGAAGATACGTTTTCAATTAATATTAGAAATGAATTGACTGATGTGTAGCGATACACGTGTATCAAAGAGAATCGCTTCGAGATGTGGCGCTTCGCATTTGTCATATTAATGATTACGCCTACTCCTCTCTCTATGGTGTGATATATACATATATGTATATATGTATGCAACATGGTAATACCGCTTCTTGAGCAACACGCGATTCACCTCGACGTCGAAATAACACAGATATATATCGCGTATCTGTGCCAGTCGGAATATAAATTACATTAGACGCGATGTTATTTTCGCATCGAATCACTCCTTTCGTTTTATCGGCCTGATTTAACCGCGAGCTATATTTAAAAGGCTCTAGTGATGTATTGACGGTGTCGACAGCTAGGAATGTCCGGGATACTCGCGAAAGTGTAACGCGAATCATCGAAGTAGGATAACGTGCGTCTCGAACGGAACGAAAGAAATCGACGACGCGTCACGAAAGTGACATAGGTCGGTCTTATCTCAAGCAACGATAAATATACACAGTCGCGATTGCACGCGTGATTGCACGATACAGATTCGAGGCGCCGTAACTCAAGGATTGCCAGTCGGCGCCGAGAAGCTCGCTGTCTCTCCCCGCGAGCCGATCTCGCTTATGCTCAGATGAGAAACGGAATTGTAAATATTTTCCGTTGAAATCACCACACCGCGATATCTTTTCTTCGGAGCTGTAATGTTATGAAGCGTAAAGCAGTAATCGAACGCAAAGTATTTGCATAAATCAGTCGGATGACTGTGTTTGATTAAAATCCACTAATTCTTGGTATTTCAGTACCGGTATATTTCTCTGACGTAGTTAGAATTATTATTATATAAGATTCGACGTGTATTATTTTTGACGTTTTTTTTTCAATTTCTCTCTTTCCTTTTTCTGGTACTTGTCATACTGTCCAATCACAAAAAATTGGCAAGTATGACAGATAAATACATTCTTTTAAAAAGAATTAAAAATTCACGCAAATAAGATTTTCTACGACAATCAATATAATTGTTTTGATTGTAAGATATATTGATAATTAAAAAAAGAATCTTAAATTTTCATTTTTCAATTTTATAAATGTCTCTTAAGACTCATTTTTTAAATATATTACTCAAAAATATTGAAACATTAATTCCGCCTATATGATTAAATTTCTAATATTTAACATTAGAAACAATAATTATAATGACATACATATATGTATGTCATATTTCTTGAGGCACGTATTCAAAATATTGTATTTGTAAATTTTTGCTTTTACAATTATTATTTTTGACATTTTGATGCTTAGCGAGTGAGAAACTAAATTACAATCGAAACAATTTTCCTCGCAATAAATTTAAGCAATTCAACTTGATCAATTCAACTTGCTGATGAAACAAAGTGCCTGAACGTGCCTTTCTTCGGTGTTGTCGTATATCAGACTTATATTTATGAAATATCACTGCACTCTTACTGTATTAAAGTGCTTTTTCACCTTTAAATACATAAATAATATGTGTGTTTGGTGTACACTTAAGCTTCATAATGCCTGGATGCAGATATCAAAATTATTTTTAATACGTTCCTTTAATTATATATTATTAGTTTTAATATGACATAACTGTTTAATATGACATTTCCTGTGAACTTTCAATGAGCATCTTGGCTAGTAAATTATTAACATAGATTTCTTATATACAAAGTATGTAAGATACAAAGTCATATAATAGAACTGATAAAAAAATTAATTCGTTTATTGATTGAAATTATTGAGAAACTGTTCATTTTCATGTGTTATTTCTATTTTACAATGGATATCTGATAATTTAAATGTAACAAGATAAAAATGTACACAAGATATATCAAGAGCTCTGAGCTAATTGAGAATATTATTTTTTATCACGTATCATAGTCCATCGAAGCCAAAGTCATCTGTTTTTTAAAATGAATATGCCGTGTCGGAACATCGTCGATTTATTTTAACGAGATATTTCATGATCAATATTTTCAAATTCCTCTGTTTGTTTTTTGCGATTTTAATTTTTACGTTTTATCCTCGCGCTTTTTAGCATACCTTTGTAATTATCGGTAATTATCGGTAAAAAAAATATTATATCGACGGACGTATTTTATACGTCATTAATTAAGATGTATTTCCCGCGGGAAGTTATTGCTGTGAAAGAAAAGCGTGAATGGAAGTGATTATTTTTGTATTGATGCAAAGAAAAGCGAAATGTGTAGCTTAAGTGATAAGCACGCTGTACTTTACCTGCACAGAAAAGAGAAATATCGATGTTATACACGATCGCAGGCTCGCGAGCGCTATAAAATTTCTGAAATATGACTTTTGAGCACGCGCGAAAGCTTTATGTAAATATAGGATTTCTCCTACTGTAGGAATATCCGATTTAAAAAAAAAAAAGAATCTCCGAAGGATCATCCGTCCCTGCGTGAACGTAAGCGAAAGAGATCGCGAGAAGCGACGACGCAAACGAAATTTGCATATCCGGCAACGAATCATAGCGGCTAGAGGACCAAAGATAGCATAAGCTGGACCTGATCGGTTGGTAGCGCTAATTGGGTTTTCTCTCTTTTTCCTGGAATTTACATAAAATATAAACGAAACGAGTTATCGCACGAAAACGGCGGGATAACTCGCGGAAACCCGAGGCTTACCAGAGATCCAGGTCCTACGTACGTACAGATTGTAACATACCATTAGGATTAGCTAGTTGATTAATTATGTGCGAAGATTAAGACTAGTTTAGGTTAACGATTGTTCGACAACGATGTTTCGTTAATTCGCCGGTGATGAAAGGCGCCGCGGCGAAGATCAACAAAGCGGATCGCGCGGACACACCGTTCTCCTGTTTTAATTAATTAGTTAAAACGGGTAAATTAATTAACGAATACCACAGCGCGACACATCTGACACGAGGCTCGTGCGTTAAGCAATTTTGTGCTATATATATATTATATATATATATTATGATTATATAAACTTATGTGAGAGAGAAGGATCGCGATCAATAGATTAATAAGGTATAGGTACCTTTCAAGATATTCGTGTATGTATCCATCGAGTGTGAAAAAAATGCGCGTGTATATGTCTGAGAGAGAGAGAGAGAGAGAGAGAGAGAGAGAGAGAGAACGTAATAGTGATAAAAAAATTTGCGAGCATGAGCGAGCGATTCATGTTAATCGGTAAAACCAAAAATATGTTTATTATTGCTAAAGAAGATATTGATCGAATAAATTGTTTTTCTTATAAATGCCTTGTATAATTTTTACAGCGACTTTTCCATACATTTATCCTCCACATTTCTATATCACGTTCGTGTTTTTAATGTTTATTATAAACTGCATAATTTAATAAATGTTTCTGAATAGTTACGATAAAGTTAAGTAAACTTATATTTTTAATATTTCAAGGCCCAATATAACTACCTTTAATTTTCTCATTCTAAATATCTTATTATTTTTTTTAATATCCATGGACAAGTATTATTTATTTAAGTCTTCAAATTACTCATAAATTATAATCATCTGTAATTACAAACTGAATTATTCAATCACCAATGTATTTTATGTGAAAGTTTGCGCTTAGAAAGTTATATATAATTGAAAAGGATATAATTGAAAATTTAATTGAATATTATTTTATTATTAAATTTTTCTAATTTTTTTCTGCTTTTCCTCAAAAGTACTTTATATAATATACATATATTTCATAGAATATTTTACACTTCAAATTGTTCCGTAAATGTGAATTGTTCGTATACACGACTAATTTATATTTTTCGAACGCAAAATCGTGTTCTGATAATTTTACGTAAAGCAAAATTTTCCTATGTATCATCTGTCCCTTGCTAATTCTCCGCGTTTGAAATGCATTTTTCCTTGGATCCCGAAGGTCAGCCGCGATAAGATAATTTTGTTACGTCTGTTCGAGCAATTAACGGCATAATCGTTTACGAAGGATTCGAACTGCACTCGTTTAAGAGTGAATACGTTAGTCTTGTGCGCAAAAATAAAAGTCATAATTTATCGTAATATACAATTGGAGAAAATATGTAAGAATTTCCGCACACAACATTCAATTTCATATAATTGTATGGACCCAGCACCGCGAATGCACTCATCGTATCCGTTCCAACGATTCGATGTATTTATTAATTGCAATCTCCAACAAGTATAATCCAAAATTAATAACGATATTACTTTCTAATTTTCTCGCATGATTAAACTAATTTATGACTGAACACATAGATTTTATCCAAAATTTCATCCAAAAATAGATCTAATAATCTTTCTTCCTTTCGTTCCTCAAAAACTTATGATGAAGTCTTTAATATATTAAATAAAACTATTATATTTATTAACAAATAATAAATCTAATTTTATTATTATGTGCTGAATTGAATATATATTTTAAAATCTTTTGTACTAACTATTTAATGGCATGTGATATGAAACTTGTTGACTTGATATAACTTGCGTTAATTAGTCGACATAATTTGATTAATGGATGTGTTGTCGATATCGATGAATCGATCGCACAATGTTGTCGTATTATCGCATTGATTTCATCGCGGCGAAACAAAAAAAGCGTTAAGCGAGAGCTTACGTGTCGATGCAGCATGTGCGCGCTGTAATTACGTTTCCTCGAAAGAGGATCGGCTCAGATGTATCGTAATTACAGTGAGCTGTGCAAGCAATCAGTATTTATGATTCCACCAAACATGTAATGCAACCCCTAAAGTGTATTTCTCGCCGGATTAATGATAAATGTGCCACAGTAAAGCCGGAAATTGTGCCACTTTGCTTATGACCTTCCTGCATGTTGCCGTGCAATTGCACATTGTATCGTGCAATTACGCACAACCGGCGTAATTACAAAGTAGGCGTCCAAATTACGAAAAAGCGTTGGCTGTAACAAGCAATACGATACGCAAATTCGTGTATTATCAAAGTAATGTAATTCTAAAAGTATTAAAAGTATTTGTCTAAAATCTAAAGCTTGTATGAAATATTTTTAATAATATTTTACCCATTACAGGCGAAATAAAACAAATATTTTAAGGAAAACTTATAACATTAGATAATAAAAAATAATTACAAAAGTAAAAATTAAACGAAAATAATAATTTAAAATGACTCTCTAACAATAATAATTTTAGACTAGGATATAGGCAATGGGAGTACGATGCGGATATTGGTGCATAAAACTTAAATGTTCTCATATAAACCTATATAATAATTTTTTTTAGAATACATATCTTATAAAATACATATAAGAGAATATATTCTCCATAATAATGTTGTGAAGAAAAATAATATTTTACACTATTTATCTCGTGACAGCGTGAAATGTTAAATTATCCGTTACTTTTCTGCATAACTCTTCGAGAGTTAGGTGTGTGTCTCAGTCAGTAAATTGAGAAATCCAAAAAGTGAGATAAACCGCCATGCACGGTGTCGACGGTGTGCACGTTGCGTCCGTAATTGGCCAATTTGCATTTCGCGATCCGGGGCGAAGGCGAACCGCGATTCGCGAGATAACGGAGGAAGAGAGAAAAAGAGAAAGAGAGAGAGCAAGCGTGAGATAATCGGGCCACGCTGCCTGATTTCTATCGGAATGCGGCAATTTATTCGATCGACACGATAAGCCGCCATCCTCGCCGGGAAAGACTCTCCGTTCGCTTCCTCGATTCACCTGCGTAAGTCAACGATGCGCGGTCTTGAGCGGAGTGTGCTCGCGCGCCTGCTGCATGATGCGCGTGTTGCACTCGCGTGTCAAAAAATTTTTCAGTTATTATGTAGCCTCTGTTACATCTTTGATGCTTATTGTCTCCACTTTGAGAAATCTTTAAAAGATTTCGGTTTGAGTATTCATTAAAAAATCAAATTTTTCCTGTAATATTATTATCATTTTTATGCAACATGTATGTCATTTGTACAAAAAGAATAATAATTAAAATTAGAAAACAGTAACATAATTATTGTCACTCTTCATTTGTTGATTTTTTAAATTATGGCAGTCATAATACGATGGTTCTGAATTATTATATATGTAATTCATATTATTGTTAATATCGTTTCAGTAATATTTAATTAACATCTTGATGTCTTAACAGTGTTTTATATATAGCTAATATATAGCACGCTTTAGCACGTGCTTAACTGAAATGCTTCTTTCATTATTATCACAGGTACTACCTTCAGTGCACAGCCATTTAAATTCTCATCTTATACTGCTAAAACGTTCAGACATCTTCAATAATTTAGGAAACCATAAAGTTAGCGGATTTACGGACCAAAATAAAAGACGCGGCCTTGCTATATCGAGTGACCTCACACGTACAAACGGGAATTCGAGAATGAAAGCAAGGGACACCAACCGGTTTGAACGTACCCTTAACCGAGTGAATCTCCTCCAAGTAAATCATGTTATATCCCAACGCATCGTTTTTGTTATCTTGAAAGTAGAACAATTAAGGCCGCAGCACATAGAAAAACTTAAGCAGTAGAACTTAAGATATAAGCGAATCAACCAATCACGGTCGAGCAGTAAGGTAGCCATTTTGAAACTTAAGCGACACCGAGAATTCCGTATGGATGAAATTCTTAAGTCTTAAGTCTTATGGTTTAATTTTTTCTATGTGCCACGGCCCTTACACTTTTTTTGTATTTCGAAAAAAAAAAACATCAGATATTTCTTAAAGCCATGATACTGATTGTCCAAATTTCAACACGTCGTTGTACTACGTCATGCCGGCCGTATGGACAGTAGAAAAAAATTAATGAATTAAGTACTTAAGCAACGTTTATCTGTTTTTTACAATTTATAAAGCAACGTTTTCAGATGATATTGATCAGAGATGGCCCTATCTTGAGCGAAAAGGCGAAAACAAATTATCCTGCTGGACACGGATAATCAATTTATTTTTTGTTTCTGCCATCTACCTCATCTACCTCACAAAGCCGTTTCCTTTCTTCGTCGGTTTCTTCCTGCGGCGAGGAACGATCGCCGATAATCTATTATCGGGCGGCGCCTGATCGGCCGCCTTTCGTCCTTTTTTTCACCTGCACAGGCTGATGACTTCTTCCAAAGTTAGTTCTCATCTTAGCGCGTGTATTCGCATATTCCTTATTGCGATATTAGTATAATAACATGCTGCCCACTATTGTATTAAGAATAAATATTTTCCTAAAATATTATACTAGAATTTACACTCACAGTAAGTGCCTAAATGTGAAGAAAACATGCGAGAGACACTTCAATTTTTAAAAAATTAATTAAATATTTTTTTCTTTTGTAATATTTTAATATCAATAGACATTTAAATATATAACACACGCTTTATATATGTATAAAGTATAAAAGCGTATGTATTTTATTCTTGTCTAACAATTGCTTAAAAGTTCAATTTTTAGCAGATGATTATTTTAGCTTTGCAGACATATTATCTCCAACTTTCTTCGTTTTCCGCTCCATCCTCGTGCAACCGTACGGTATATCGTACGCCTGAAGCCGTATTAACCGCTATTAGTCCCCAATTAACTTTTCCCTTCGCACTCAATGGAGCCGCGAATCAACCACGTAAATGAAAAATTTGTCGTAATCGCTTATGATCGGCAACTTTGTATTGCTCTTTAGGATCTTTATACGTTATAATCATCGGCAATCGAGTCATTAGTCGATGACACGTTTGCGAGCTAAAATTGAAATTCTTCACGCGAGAATCGAACACGATTGTAAATTAATCAAAATCGAGCGCGGGGGCTTGTCTTGCTTCTCTTCTACTGGTATTCCGCACGGTAGTTTGATATTGTACTTACATCAGTTCGTAAATTATCGAGATTGGTATCTTTTATATAAAGGAATATTAAAAAATTATAGCTCTCAAATCATTATATCGATATTTTTCACGAAATAATATTAATATTGCAATTTCCCCGTTTCTCCATTTTCTTTAGCTTCTTTATGCAACATTTTGTTACAAGTTCTATTATTCTTTTTTTATAATGTAGAATTTTGAATAGAATTCATGTGAGAACATTTATTTAATCAAGTCAAATCCATCGTTAGATAATCATGTCCGGTTTATGAACGCGTTTTTTTTTCATTACTGTGCTCCGGTACCGTATTTCATCGACCGATTCCCCGCTCTGGTTTCCACATCTTTGAGTTTATTACCGCTAATTATGGATGGGCAGTAAACTCGCCCTATAACGCAGACGTTCGAAAACCTGACTTTTCCCTCGCATCGTCGCTCGAGCGCGCTTTCCGCTCGAGTCATCAGCACATAGTTTTTTTTAACGTAGTCCGATTAGGTCACTTCCTGATGCGTAACGGACGAGCATTTATGAACAATTATCCCTTATAAAAAAAGATTATATTAGTAACTAGTAATTAATTGCACACTTATTAATGCGCCTTTAATCAACATTGCAGATTTATGAACTGATCGTTCTTATTTTTGTTTTTCTACTTTCTTGTACGATTTATATATAAATTTTAATTTATATATTATAATAACACGTAATTATGTGTAGAGGAATAAATTTCCTAAGAAAATAAGTTTTTTTCCATTTTTATTTAAAAAAATCGTTAGCCAATTTCTACTAAATTTACACAACGCTGATATATATTTATATGTATTTACGTATAAATACTAGAGTGCGCTATAAGACGGTGTCATATTATCCCTGAAACTGATATTTAATGATAAGAAATAAGAATGGCAAAACCTCTTTCAGTTGCAATACTTGACGCCTTAAGATTGCACGAGAGTGCTGATTTCTAAATCTATATGTATGGTAATAGAGAAATTCGCAGTAATAATTGCGACGATAACACCACGTTTATGATGGTAATAAAATGTACACGTAAAAACTGCATCATGCAAAGTTGCTGAAAGTCGCGAAAGCGCGAGCACGAGGAATTCGCAAAATCATTCGAATTTGCACAAATCATTCATTATTCACGATTCATAACTTTTCGACTTCGCCGCGATCCATAATCGTCTTTCTGACATGATTTTACTAACTACAAATATCTTGGTATCTTATTTTAATTATAAATTATTATTTTACAATTTTTGAAAACATAATAAAACATACATTTATGGTTCGAAACATTTATCTTAATAAATATCTCTTTCGTTTCCATTCATTAAATTGATGATGATTCTAAGAATCTTCTATAATGTCTAGAATTTTAAATTTAAAAATTTTTAAACGAAAATCTCAACAAAGTGTATCAGAAAAATGTAATAACAAAAAAGAGATTGTATCACTTGACAAACTTTAATAATTTTCCAAATTACCAAAAAATTTCTATTGTTATGTATTTTGACATTAGGCGTAAGTATTTTATGCATCGAGAAAATATTCTTTTCTCCTTCAACCGCTACCGACCCTACTGACACGCTCTCGTTAACGCAATTATCTATGGCAAAATAGTGACCACGAACCAACGCAATTATTATTTCTAAAACTTGATTTATTGCCGACGATTACGTCACGGGTTTGCACGTTCATGTGCAACCGTAAAGTCAGCAACGTAGCTACAGCTCTATAAATTCAAGAGCAATGACTTTCATGCATTGCTTTCGTTAATTGAATTTCCATTAATTTTCTTAGTAGTTTAAAATAATTTATTACGAACTGTCATTGTGTGTGTGTGCGAATTACAATCAATTATAATCAATTATTTATTCTTGATAATTCAGTATGCGCTGCAAAAGAAAATATGTTTCAATCAATAATTTGTTACTTTATAATTTATTCATCTAAAAATAATATTTAATTTTGTCTTTTTATTTAGAGGACAGTTCGGTACAAATCGATCTGTTTTTACACTTGATGAAAGCGAAGCAAAATACAGTGAAACAAACGCGAAGGTTGCGATATGATTAGCGCGTAATTATATTTGCGTACGTCGGCAGACGATAATTACTACTTAGCTTTATGAGACCGAGGAGCTTCTAGACCACGTACGTACGTTCGAGCGAATGGAAAATCGGGACGTGCGTATAAGACGCGGTTTCGAAGGGTCGAACCCCAATCCGCGACACGATCACGAAGCACTCAGACGTAAATATTTCAGTGGCATTAATTCCATGATTCCGCGGCGAGTGTCTCGCGTGTCCCATCCACGTTGCTCCGATCGATTTCAGGCGCCGTAAATCGAATACATATACATAGATCACAACCCAAATGTATGTACTGAATCTAATCTTTTAAAAGCTGGACAAGTGATCGCCAAGTCTATTGTTATTCCATTATCATCTATGACAGCATTATCTGCCCATATTTTGATTGTTATTATAGTATCTTCATTTTTAAATTGGCACCCTAAATTCTTCGATTATTCATACATTTTAAATTAAATATCAGTTCTTTTGTGAAATATTCTATCAATGTTTATCAAAATATCTTTATATTACTAATTAAATATCAGAAATAGCATGTTTATAATATTGATTATTTTTCTTCAAAGAATCATGTTTAATATCAGCGTTTATTCCCTGCTCATCGAGCTAACAATATGATAAAAATTACGTAAGTACCGCTTTTGTGAGGATCCCTCNGTTATCGAACGTCGTATCCAATTAATTAATTTTTGCATACTTTAATATCTTTCGACGGAAGAGGGGTGAGATACTAGGAATTTTGCAAGGGATGGCAGCTTGATAAACATTGCGACGTGTCACAGCGCAAGCGGTCGAGATACGTTCCGACGATAAACGCATCCCACGAGCATGAACGTCCCGTCGGGGCTTTATAAAGTATAACATAAAACGCAATGCGCGGATATACTTGTGTGCGGTTTACGCGAACGATTAATTCCGTCCATTCCCCGTGAGAAAGAAAGAGAGGGAAAAGAAATGTCGAGCTCCGATCTGTTATTACAGGAAATATAGAATTTCGTATGGCACCAGTATCCTCGGGGGACGTTACTTTCCGTAAACCACGTATCTGTCATTATTAGAAATTATTCATAACACGCGCACGCATGCAACACAATTATTTATTGATACGTATCGACTCTAGGAGAACTGATGGAATTTCATTTTCTTCCCTCCGTGTAATGCCACTCCTTTGCTCGATCTCAAATTGATACATCGGCTTACCCTCTTGAACGTACAACGAAAGATATCCACAGATGACATTTCTGAGGAAATGAAGAAACCGTAAATACGTTTTTTCCCTGGTCCAACACAGATATAGATCACTGTATTCACAGCTAAGCATGATGCTACGACAGGCCACATACAATCGGGATGTTTTATTATTACTAACAATAAGTGATACTATTAGCGAAAAGGATGACGTTCTGGACAATAGAAATTTTCATGCTTAACGAGGTTTATTGTGTACCATCGCTCGATTCGAAAGCGTTAAGCTATTATTAGCATGATAAAGACTGATAATCATAGAATACATCGAATCTTGCATATTTGCTTAATGTAGATTTTCAGGTGTTCTCTTGGAACATTCTGGGCAAAGTAAAAATTAACCTGTTAAAGATATAAATACATAGAGAAATTACATAGAATTTTTAAGAAACATATAAAAATTAATAAACTTACTTGTTAAAGATAGCGTTAAAAAGAGTCATTTCAATTTAAATTTATTATTTTTACATTTTACAAGATAGCGTTAAAGCGAGTCACTTCATTTTTAAATTTACTATATTTATATTTGCGATCATTATTGTTTCTTCGTGTTCACGCTCTTCGTCATGTTTATTAAAGCGATACGCTTTAATATCAAGTATTTCGCGCGTGATATTGATTATATATTTTTCACCGAAAGCCAATCGGAGATGGTCGACGTTGAGTCCTAATTAAACAATTACGAGTATCCGCTGCCCTTTCATCGGCATAATTTTAACTGTTTGTCGACCTTCTCATTAGTCGTTCGTTACGAAGAAACGGCCTTTTTGAACCACTCTTTGTTGAGCTGTTACGAAAGTAGAATCGAGTGCGTCTTAGAGTAAAGATCGAGATAATTTTATTAAAATCGAAACCAGAGAAGCATCAGAGATAGAGTTATGTTTTGCGAAAAGCCAGTGTGTGCGTAGTACATGGACGAAGAACACGTACGTTAATTTCTGTACGCAGCCGCTGACTTGTGAGAAGTGCGCTAATAAAATTTGTGACTACGAACTGCAAAAAATGTCTAAATTTTATCTTTGGTTGATCACAAGGATCTCAACCATTCGAACTCTTCATCCTCTTTGGTCGAGTGAAGTCATCTCTTCCGATCTCCTCTCGTCTTTCGTTATTATTCAAGATCTTGCTCTCATCAAACACCTTCGTAAGTCAGATTCCGTTCTGGAAGAATTCTCACTTAGACATTATCTCCTTCTAAATCTAAGTTCCATCTTGTTCCTCTCGCTCTCTCTGAGCGTTCCCGACACCTCACGTTGCGCGATATTCGGACATTTAATCGTGCACATTACTGAACGGTTTATTTTTTTCTATAGTTTAATTCAGAGACATCATCAGCAGTATGTCATCTTTTGAAAGATATTGTATTTACAATGTATGTTTGCCTTTTCAAAATTAAATGCATATTGTGTTTAACCTTCTGTTTAACATAATAAAAAGTTTTTCTCAAAACAGCGCTTCTTATGCAGGTTTGGAAGCTATCGAGCGAAGAGATCTAACATCTAAACGAAGATTCGATTCACCGTCATCTAATGAAGCTAATAAAGAGTCGTCATTGCTATTCAGATAGTATGGAATATAAATCCAATGATTAGTTTTTGTAATAATAATTAATTATTTCAAACAAATCGAGAAACTACACGCATTTCGCTTTTTCTTCTTCTTTGTATTGTATATTTTTGTATTGTATATTTTTATTTTTGATCTGCGTTTGCATCAAACACATAGGCAAAATAATTTATATTTTATGAAGTGACATCGTAGAAAACGTGAATCCATTTTATTATAACACTTGCAACATGGTGTGCATTATAAAAGTCATCATGTATGTAATTTGTTATATTTCTTTACCGAATATTTTTGTAAACTTTATTTAAAAACGGGAATGTTGGTATATTATTATACGTATATTATGTTGTTAACTGCCTTCTCACAGAGTATCAAATAATTCACACGTCATTCATGCGAAATAAGATCCAGAGCGTTGATGTAACGCTGTACTAATTAATTTCACTCTCGCGAGGACAAGAAGTCAGCTCGCGTGCGAGATAATGTACATTAATAAATCGCATCGGGGCGTGCAATTTCAATATTCCGACCGCGTATTCGCAACGACCCGCGATCGCGAAGGACGAAGATGAGGTAATTTATCGTTTTATCGTCCGTATATACTTTAATGAACCCACTCTCATCAAATCTTGAAGAAACAGTTACTGTAAAGACGCGCCCGCCGCCGTCACCGCCACGAAGAGCACCTGCCGCGATTGTAATTTAAGGAGAGCACGACACAGTAATTAAGCGGGACGCTTCCCGGTGATAATTAAACTGACGCGTGTATACTTATGCGGGAAATTATTTCAGCCTCGCGGCGCCGCCTCACCAGTGGTCCTCGCACCCTTTCCTTCTCTCTCGCTTCGTTCTCTTTCGCCTTTTCTTCTTGCTCTTCTCTGTCGGTCTTTGTCTTCCTCTTTCTTACATTTCATTTTTTTCCCTTAAATTTTACTAAACAAAGGACATAAGATGACATCATTACGGGGACACCATTAATGAGTTCTAGACCTCGCCTTTGACAAGGTTGTTTAATTCCGCGTGCAATTAACATGATTTTATGCTCCCATGAAATTTGCAAAATTTTTACGAGCGCGAGTAAATTGAGCCGTCTTAGCCGTCTCACTTTTGCGCCGGCATGGAGAGAAGAACGATAGAGAATGAATGTGGGCCGTCGTGAAACAATGGCATTTTGATAGTGGTAAGACGATTTAATAATAACACGTTGAATGTATCTCATGAAGTGAAATATTTTTTTATCACAATATGTATCCTTGTGTAATTCGATGTAGGATCCGTTTCTCAGGACGATGCTCAAGATCGAAATAACTGATAATATTTTCAATCAAAAATTAATCATAAATTAATAGAACATCAAAGCTTAGCAAATTATTAAGCTCTCTTAAACATTTAAAAAACTTGTAACAACATAGCATATTCTTGTTTTATATTATTGATTTTTCAACGTGATCATTGTAGCACAATTGTTATGTTATTATTTATGATCAGGAGCACTTGCAATAACTGCGAAGTTTACTGTAGCATTTAGTATCAATAACACTTTAATAAATTTTTATTCAATCTTGCAATCTCTTTCCAATTATCTTTGCGTCCCAATGCTCATATCTTAAGTAATATAAATCCGCAATTATAACGGAATTTCTTCTGGCAAAAGCGCATAAGAGTGTCGTTGCGTTGTCACTTCGTCAGTATATGGTACACGATCAGCCTCGTTGGTTAACAATTAACTCTTTAATTTGGTTTCGTTATCCGGTCGCTTTCGCCATTTCATTTCTACTTAATGACTACGCACACTTTGACAGCCCCGGATAAATATTGTTTTAAACGTCACATCGTAATTCACTTCGAGTGTCGTCAGTTTCCTTCTCTTCACTGAAAGCACTCTATTTTCGTTAATTTGTTGTACACCGAAAAGGCGTATGCCCGATAATTTAACCGATTTCTCTCTCTTTCCCTCTCTTACTTTCTCTCTCTCTTTCTCTCGGCTGACAAGCATTACATTTCACCGATCCGTCGTTCGAAAGTAGTGGCCACGCACCGATTTCTTTGACCCGATCGATTTCCTTTACATTTTATATTATTAACTTGTGATAATACATGCAAGATTTCTGACGCTGATTTCACAAACTGCAAATATGTACAACATAATAAATAATAAGTACGGGAGTGCTCTAAAAAATTCGGAAAATTAATTTTTAAATTACAAATCAGGATACTTCTATATACAGTAAAGGTAATATTTTACGGAGCCGAATTTCAATTATAAAAGAGATGTAATTTTATGAATAATTAATTTCTTAATTGTGTTCACACTTTCACACACGATGGAAATTTATACTTTTTAAAACAATTATTTCATGGCAACAATTTTTCACGCACGTTGGATTAATTTGCTCGCGGCAAGCCGCATCCTTCTCTACGAGGGCAAGAACCTTCCGAAGCGGTCTTTAGCGGCGGACACGCAGCATCGAATAAATTACGCGCTTCAATCCAAGGCGTGCTGCAAAATCCACGCGGCATTAAATATGTATACAGTGATACTCCGATAGGGAACACCTGTAGAAGACTTTGCGCCGTTGCAGGGTCTGATCGAGTAGGAGGGAAGGGCTGCTCAGACAAGTATCTCCTCGGAGGTTTTCGGATTGCTCATGTACGTTCGGGCATGCACGAAGTGAGCCCGTGCTTATTTATACACTTGCCACTCTTCCCGATCGTTGGCATAAATTGATACGTCGTGTCATCCCCTCTTTTATGGTAATACTTGTCGACTTCCTGGGATATATTCGCGGGATAACGAGGCACGTGGACTCGACTGCGAGCCGACGCGTGATTTCTTATCGTCGTTCGCAATTCAATGACATTATTCCGCAAAAATTAATAATAACTTTATTCACTAAAGGCGAAGAAGAAATGAATATTGAATATGTTTAAATATGTACATTCACATATATAAATATTTAAAATAAAATAATTATTAATATGATTTAATTTTATGTGTAAATAATTTTATAAAAGTCCATTACAACTCTTTTTATTAAATGTATAAATTTAATTGGCTTATCAATTTTCTTAATAGAGTAATTTAACACAAGGCACAAGATAACGTCCGCGCCTAACACGAAGTAACATACGAAGCAACGCAGCGAGATAATCTATCAGCATCGCGGAAAAGGGGCAACAATACTTGCGAGAATCGATTTAACATCGCTTTTTTAAGAGTGGATAATTGTTAACGCTGTAAGTCATCAAAGCCAAATCAAATCGTTGAATGTTCGATCACAAAGGACTATACGGTAGCTTGTTTCTGGTAAACTTTCTATAACCGTGCTCTATCGCTATAAAATCTTGCCTGCATCGTTATTTGCGCGCGCGAATTACGGAAAACAATAAATACAGCTAAAGTACGGAGCGTACCTCGCGGCGGGAAACCCGGCATCTATAATCACCCACGGCTAATTCCTTCGATATTCGCGGAACGGGCAAGGGCGTGATTAGGGGTACGCATTGTCCATTACCGGCCGTCAATCTACACCGCCGTTTGAGGGCCGCAAGGCGGCTTTGCCGAGAAGTGCATAAACCTCGGTTATTGCTGCCGAGCAAGTGCGCTAGTGCACCTAGTATGGGCATGCCGCGCCTCAGTGAAAACCGCGAATTTCGCCGTAAGCTTGCCGCGCCGTGACGATTATAAGGATTACCGGATTCCGTGAATTGCCACACGACGTGGCGGGCGGCTACGGAGGTCCGACGTGTGTAGTAGAACCGCGAGAGGGTTGCACAGGGCGCGTTGAATTTCAATTCTAGTCGTGCCTTCCGCGAATGCACCCGCAAAGTAATTCTGGGCAACCGATCTGTTCGCAAACAGCCGAAAATATTTTGCGTTCAGCATATCCTTGTTGATTTCACACGATCGCTTTTGTATGACTGAGCTTTTATAGTTGGAAGTAAGCTCGAGAAATGGCTAAAAATTTAGATACAAACAAAACTTACTATTTCCTATTTAAGATTTAGAATTAATGAAGAAGAAAAGACTTTTGTATGTATAGATTTTGAATAATTTATCAGGATTTTGCCTTTTTTTTTTTAATAAACTTAATAAAAATTTTATTGCATAATAAAATTACAAACGTTAGATATTAATTTTTAGCTGCACATTTACGTCTGAAAATATAAAGTGAAATGCGCAGAAATATGAGCAGATTAAACCGTTCGGGGAACAAGTCAATTTAAAAGCCAGATGATAATTAACGCCACTTCCGCTGTCTGTTTCGTGAAAACGAAATGTAAAATCGCAAAGCGGAACTATTCTGTTGTCGATCATATTCAGATAGATAGTCATCTCATCATCTCATCGACGCAGAGATCGAGAAGAATTAGCTTCATGAACAAAAATTCAAATATTATTCAAAGTCATTTAAGTATTTATATGATTGAAATATGCATATATTTAAAAATTTACAAAAGAAGCATTCGGACACCCATCATTTAAACCTCGCATTTAAAAGAGAATACGCTCCAAAATAAAGGGGAGTAAAAAAACGAGAAGCAGCACAACAGCACGGCCGCGTTATCTCGCGCGTGCATCGCATTCGATCTGTATAATTTAATAAATCGTGCGCGCACTGTCGGTCCTCGAACGGGCTTCATTCGCGACGCATGATGCGTGTATTTTGTTTCCTTTTTGTGAAGATAGAAAATTTTTACATGAGTATATAGAGTGTCAAGTACGGCATAAGAATAAATTATTTTCTTCCAAAAATATGCACTATCAGAGAAAACAATTAATAAAACAATATATACATAACAAAGCGTTAATAAAACAATATATACATAACAAAGAGAACGAAGAATACGTTACTGGAGGCAATTATATATTAGGTATAATTTTGCAAATAAATTATTTAAATTCATTTGCCATAATATATTTCGTAATTTGTTATCGTATTGAAGACGTCACGTATATAATTGAATTCATTTATTGTGCCTTTCACTTTGCGATATTGTCAATTAGTTTGACCTACTACAACTAAAGGTTGTTTCACACTTTTGATCAGGACTGCATTTCTCTAAGCACATTTTTCTCACGGATTTTTCGAACACCGTGAATAGGCGTTTAGTTTCATCCGAGGAATGTCTTAATAGCACATTCGAATACAGGTAGCAATCACGTTAACGTGAGAAACGCTTAAAATACCTGCCGCAGAGAAGCTGGTCACTTTACGAGGAAATTTTCGAAGAATACCTATGCGCCTCATTATCTTCCAACAGGATAGAAGGTTTCCAGTCATTAATTTCCCTTCGCTCTAGATGAACAGAGCTGAGAAGACGAAAGTTTCGCATCTTTGTCCTAAGCTTCGACTTCCTTTTCGCACCATAAATTGAATCAAGAAACTTAATCAATAACTTTCAAATTTTTCTTTTATATTTTTAATTAATAACATAAAAATGATTAATAATTGATTAATGATATAAAAGATAAAAAAGAGTTGGAATCAAACAAGTAAGAGTCGTGGATTAACACTGCTCAATCCCATCCTTCCCTATTTTTTACAACGATTGAAATCCGATTATTATAAGATACATGAGAGATATGGGAGATTTGTCTCCAATTGTAAAAAAAATATTGATACTGACGTGCAAAATTTCATAATCAATTTAGCTTTATCAAAGCTCCTGTAAGTTGACGTATGGATGAACTTCAATTTGCGATAAAGAGATTAATCGATAAATCATTGAAAGTGAAAGGACGTTCGTCATACTGAAACTATAACGAAAGAAATCTTCGACACGCACGTACAATAAGAGTCAAACAGCGGTTGTAAAACAAAGAGCGCGTCCACACGATGCGTGTAAGAGGCGCACGCCATCCTCTGTATGATGCTCCTTTCTTGCTGGCATATATGTATGCATGTAGAGCTCTTTAAGGATCCGCCTTATCACCGGCACGCGCTCGCACCTGCCCTTTCCTCGCTCTGGCTTCTCTCATTTATTACCTTCATTACCTACCGCGGCATCTACCGCGCCGCTGTCTCGCTCCGATTCTTCCGCCGCATTAATCTCGAGTCGTTATAATAAAAAAAAAAATTATCCGTGGCGACGTATCGCACTCAGAGGAATCTCCTTCTTCAGGTACCGTTATTAAATTTCCTTTTCTACTTTCCATCGAAATTTATATTCGCACGAACGTTCGTAATCTCTCTCTATATGTGCTATTCATTTATTATTTCTTTGTTATTTATATGCTATAAATATCATACCATTAATATTATTATCAGTGAATACACGTGAAAGTATAATATAAATTGAAGTTTCAATTATAATTTTCTATAATTTATTTGAATAATTTCTCCTTAATTATTATCAGAGTAGATATTGTTCAAAAACACGCGTGTTTATTCAATATTTTGCATTTGCATTTTTCTTTTTTCAATAATTCGCGATTATATGACTTTCGTTGCACCTGTGTGATAAATGGTTTCAATTTCTCAGAATCATGATGGTTCGACTAAAATTTATAGCGACACTCTTCCGTTATCATTTCAAGAATATTATGGATATAGCGAAGCAAATTTATTAAAATCTTTGTCGGTGTAACTTGATATTGCTTTTCAGTTCAAAATCGCTTGTACCGTTATGTCGATACACTGCAATATTATTTCATCGGAAAACCGCGTATATAAAATAGATAAGAGATTTAATTTCTCTATAAAGTTCAATTTATACCGTTAATACAGAATGGAATTTTCTCCATTATTTGACGGATATCATTAAACTCATTGAATTTGACTTCATCTAAAAACCGTGATGTAAATATATTTGTAAAAATAGTACGTTTTTGTGTACATATTCTCTTACCGGCGGTATTAAATGTATATTCGTGATTCTCCTTTACGAATTGATCAAAGGTCTCCTTGTCGCGGCGACTCTCTCACGGTAGAACCAGTTCCATCGTGGATTATCTTTCGCGAATGTAATTTCGGTTGCGTGATTCCCGATAACGGTCCACGGTGACCTGTTGCGCGAATGACATGTACACGAGCTCTTGGAAATATTTCAAATACACCCAGAAAAAGGAGAGACAAACAGCGGTAATTTACAAGTCAATCTGATGCCACGCGTTGAACCGGCATGACATCTCTTTCTTTCTCTTTCTATCTTTCCACCGTTTACGCATGCTATCACCACAAGGAAGTGCAAAGAGCCAAGTTTATCAACGCGAATGAAATTTTATGTACATATATCCCAGCTTCTTCTATAAACTGCACTTTTATAATATACATATAATAAGAAATAAACAATTTACCCTTGTGTCTACAATTTTTATGCAGTCATTGATTAATAGTACGATTCTCTTTTATTTACGTTATGATAACTATAGAAGTCAAAAGTTTTACATTTCTTTTTAAAATCATGTCACTGTCCCTTTTCTATATTATAAAAATACATTTTTCTCGAACATCATCCTGTTCTGCATATTTTTTGCTTTTAGTTAAGTTAATTAAAATTTATAAAACGATGTCAAGAGCATTCACAGAGCAAAGGAAAAGGTGCACATTATTCTCCTTTAATTAGAAGATAGGAGACCCAATCAAGTTGCTATATCAATTTAACGATAAGGAAGATAACAGCGTCATCAGCTTTTGAATATTTATCCGAAAATAGTGGCGTGTTACAATGCTGAGCGTTACGAGCCGTTCACTTCGGAAGGGTTAATTGCACCTTTAAGAACGAAGGGATAACATGCCGCGGCACGCGCCTGCAGCCGGGGCAATAGTAATTACAATTTATTTCGGGTGTTCTCCGACCCTCGTTACCGAACACACACGCCGACACACGCGTGCAATACATCAGCGACGCGGAAATTATTTCGCGCGAGGCTTAGCCGGTAATGTTCGCCGTAACTTGATCGCGCGTATCGGCGTTTAATTAAACGAATCAGTTAAGCAATTCGGTGACAATTGAAGAATCTACAAAATTCTATGATAGAAAGTTTATAGCTGCGATACATTTTTCCTCTCTTTTCTTCTCACGATAATTTTCTACGCGTTTTCGTATTTGAGATTAATTTTCTTTATCTTTACTTTTTAGTTTCATTAGAAACGATCTTTTCTCTTTTTTGTTGAAACAGATTAAGAGATAAATGGGCGTATAATAATTTATTTATAATTCTTACAAACAAATATATGATCTAAGTTTGTATCTAAAAATATCGTGTTTCACTACGGGAAACGAGAGTTTTCATAATCAATAAGCAATTAGGATAATATCCATAGAATATCGAATTATACATGTTTCATCTTTCTACCTACTCTTTTTTTCACTTTCTCGAATAACACGTTGATTGATCAACGATCAGAAATTGTTTTGATAATAAATGTGCCATTTTCGTGCGTATATTTTATGAACTCACGAAATGGCAGGCTTACGACAGCAATTGAAGCAATTAAAGAAGCAGATCGATCTGCAGGTGTACAGAAATAAGTTGCCTGAAAATTGCCGACAATTTGAAAAATCATCTTTATATGATCCATTAAATGCATTCTTCTTAAATAATCGGAATATCGATCAATATATATTTTATTAAATTATTGTATTAAGTATATGATATACTTAAAGTATAAAATTATATTAAATCATTTAAAAAAGAGCGCGGTATGTATTTAAAAGGTCATATAAATCATTGTTTGCAAAAATTAATTAATCAATTGCATTTTTCAAAGCAATAATCCTATTAATTAGAAACTTTTATTTTTTTAATTGTCTCAAATTTTATTTTTAATTAACTGACACTATTTATATTGTTTGTTAATTTAGTTTATATATGGAATTATGTGTTCGAATTATATTTGAGTAAAAATTTTGATTATATCTACGATACAATATACATTATAGCGTAAACTCGGAATAGTACGGCAATTCTTTATTCAATTTATGATTTTTTTACGGTTGATTGCCTATTCAATCTCGAGTCTCAACATGTCGTCGCCTTAAACTCTTAGATTTATACCCAGGAGTGACAATCTTGAAGTCGTACGAAGGGTCAAGTGCACACTTGAAGGAGATAAATTCTTTTCATTCACAGAAGGTAACTGAAAGGTAAAATCTGAAAAAATTGCGGTCAATAACTAACGGGGAATGACGTATTTCTCGCCTATCATGTGTTAAACGCATCGAACGTTTATTGCCACTAAACCACCGCCTATTTAGATCCACCTGCCCTTTTACCCGTATAACATCCAGGCTGCTATCGCCACAGCCTCCGTTCAAGTTACGTCAGTTACGACAGAGCGTAGTCTTTCAAACTCAGAGCTAACCACATCGAAGTAAATCGCAGTTACACGCAGATGTTTATAAGAACGGAATACTAAAATATCGTTTTTCTTGATTCAGTCTTTTGGAACCTAAATAAAAAATTTAAGAAATTTCAAAATATTTGTTTAACTTAAATAAATAATTATCAAATGCCAACACATATTTTTATTAAATAATAATTTCTGAATGCAATTATTCTAGTATTCGTTTTCCATCAATCATCGTGTAACTGACTGATCAAAACGTTCACAGAATCATATTCGTTTCCATATCAAGCAACGAACTATCCCACGATATCAAAAGTTTACGTGAATGCGTCACAATTCTGAGTATTTTTATCCAAGAGTTCTTCTCCCCCGTCATGGCTAACCTTCGGTGTATTTACCCGCGCAATTCAACCCCTGTCAAGATGCGAGACATCCCTTGTCTCCCCCGTAAAATCGAGAGAACCTGTTCGAGAGAAAGGTTGAATTCAAGAACCCGAGAATCCTGAAGATACTCAACGACAAGGCGCGAAATACTGCATAATTCTCGTCCTAATTTTCACTCGGCCGAACCCGCTTTCACCCCTCGAAATAAACGAAAGCAATGTCACGTGTGATTTACACCCGCGACAAGTTTCGGAAGGCAGACGGGTCGGAGAGTCGGGGGGGGTAGAAGGAGAAGGCGAACACATTCAACGATTTTTCCGTGGATTTTTTTGGTGGTTAGCCAGCCACTTCCCCGTTGTGGGTTCACCCTATTTAAAAGGGCATAAATTACAGGCGACGTGTGGCGACACAAAAGGTAACCCCCGCGGGCCCCGGTGTTCATTCGTAAAATATTATGACAGGCGTGAACAGTGACTTTTAAAGCGGCTGCTGGGCCGATTCTTAAGGGTCTTGTTTGCATTAAATTATGCGTCGCTCCGGGGCGAACGACGAATTATAATACTTGATTGGCCATCGTCGTCGGTGCAAATGCGTATTGTCCGTCGGTTGGAAGGAAATTCTTGCGTGTCGCGTCGCGATGCCGTGAGTGGAAACTATGGAAAAGTAGCATAAATGTACGTTTAAAATTATCTCACAACGGTCGAAAATGCCGAAGAGAATTCATCGTGCGAGAAACGAACTAACTGGAATTTCGTACGATCTTTTTTGCCACGAAAATGAAATATGTAAAAGAGAAAAGAAAAGATCGATCAATTTATCTGGCATAATCCATAAATGGATCGTTAACACGTAAAAGTGCGATTAATGTTTTTAATAAAAAAAAAATTCACAAATATCCAAGTAATTCCAGATATTTTAATTAGCTTACTTAATTATATTATTATATGCGATAATGTGCTGAGAGATACATCAACTTCTTAATCTCGTTAATTCTCGACACATTACCGTGGCAATGAAGATTTTAACTGCACAAGTGCGTGTCACTTTTTTATTATTAATCACGAATCGTTTCTTTTCGAGTAACATACTGCATGCAGTTCTCGACGATAAATCCGCGAAAGATTTTGGCGCACTACTCCATAAGGTAAATAAGTACAGTAACTGGCGCCGTTATTTCCGCCAGGATAAATTAGCAATTATCGCGGGAGGGGGTTAGCCAGTGGCAACAATCGGGGCACCGTTTAATACACTCACGTTTATTTCACGATCGCCGAGGTCCGCCTGCATTCGACCTTATCGATTGGCACTTTATCTCTGCCTCTTTTTTTAATCGCACTCGGCTTAATCGCCTCGATTAATCTCTCTCGCAGCTTTCGAATCGCTTTCAATCGTCTATGGGCGGAATAAAATTGCAGTTGCGGTTGCTCACGTACAATCGCTCGATTACTGATTTAATGCATTCTTTATACGTATAACGGTCGTCCGATACTTTATCTTTGTAGTGTGAATATTGCTACATAAATATAAATTGTGAACAATTAATTACGTGATTGATGAGAGCTTTGTTCCTTTCTTATAATTTTTAAGAGCGATATTTGCAGCTTGGCATGATGAAGACATCGTTTGTCAAGCGATACATCATACCTAAATCACTTTATACCTTTGCTGCTGAGGTCAGCCGCTGCCTCGCGAGCATCGAGATTATTGTAATTGTGTTTATTACCGCCATTACCACCGTTTAATAATCCCCTCAGTCTCTCGAGCCTTCAATCCTCCCCATTCTCGTGGCTGCAACAGCGGTTCTCAATGTACCTTTTTGCAGAAATATAATTCTTTAATGAAAATTATTATAACATTTTTGTTAAAAAATCATCGTATTTCTTAATAATATCGTTTTAACGGAAAACATTAAGTCTGCATATTTATTTCGATCCTTTAAAAAGTCGCTCTAAATATTTGAATTCGTAAATTAAAATTTTCTTATTAAAAATTTTTAAATCAATGTTAGTATAAACAAATTTTGTTACATTAATATCTATAATATAATGATAATATAAATTTTTGTTATTATCAAAATTTTCATTCCAATATAACAATCTAAGATAACAATGTTTCAATATTTGGCATAGTAAATGGCATACATTAATTAAAATATTTAGACTTATTTGAATGTAAATCTTTTTGAACATCAATTATAGCATGAGAATTTCTCGTTTATACATTTCTGCAACACTTTATTTTACTGGACACGCGCCACAAGCGGCTGTTAATTACTGTTAAACAAATCTTGGCGTCATCGCCGTGCACCTTGTGTGTTTTTTCAAAGCGAGTATAACCTGCTGCTCTCCCTCTCCCCCTTGCTCCTGGCTGGATAGGCGAATTAATCTAACGTGTCGATCTACCGGATCAATTTTGCGCATCACTGACCCAATGTCGAATTTTAAGGGCAGCGCACAGCGTGCTAGCAGGGCGGCCCGTCCCCTTTTTGCACGTGCCAATTATTACGGGGCCCATACGGCCTCCGTGGAGAAAAGGCCTCTAATATCTCAAACAAAAAAAAGGAGAGGGCGAGTCGGCGGGACCGGGCGGAGAAGGGGGAGAAGGAGCGAAGATACGGACGGCGGGGGCGTACGATATCGGTTACACATACACGCTCGCATACACGCATACTCCGTCTGGGGTATTAATTACCCCGTGAGGCCCATAAGGCCCGGCGCGTGGCTCCCGCCGAGTCGTCCGCGCTATCGAAAGTGCAGCCTCGCAGCCAAGTGCAGCAGTTGGCCCGCGGGCCCCTCCGATGTCGAGCCCCCTGACATAAGGCGCGGTGCACACGGGGGAGGGAGGAAGGATGCGTAAGATATTGATCCTAGGCATGTGTTAATAATCGACGGGATTACCGCGACGATCCGCGATGGATATCGAGTAAGTATAATTATATAGTCCGGCGCTCGCGCGCGAGACATATCGTGTGCTTTCTCCGAACGCGTTTCGCCGTATCTCTTTCCCCTTTCTCCTTTTATTATAATTTTTCTCCTTTTATCTATATACATATGCATATTGCCTTTCGTATGTTACTCGGTGAATGCGACGCAAAATAAAATTCTCGCCCTCGAATTTCTGCCGATAACTCGGCATTATCTCAGAATTTATTAGCAAGATAAATATTTTTCCTCTGTTCTTTCACAGTCGTTGAATTACGCGTGTACTAATTGAACAGAATAAAGAGGAAATAAATGTTCTGTTTGGTGTCATTTTTGTTAGCATTTTATATATATATATATATATATATATTTGTGCAGATAACATAAAAAAAAAACGAAACAAGAACTGTCTTCTCGCGCAAACGTATACGGCACACTCTTCTGCGTGTACACAATGAGTGGATACACCCGTTCGCCTTCTATTCATACGTTCGCATGCTGGCAAACCACCTGCATCTGAAAAACCTGCCGAGGTTTGGGTTACTCGAGTCCTACCCGGGACCTTGCACCCGCGCGTATCCGTCCATACGCCAAGAGTACGTCTAATCCTTACTCTCGCATTTCTGTCTAATTCCAAGACCATTCGATAGTAAATCCACAAATCCGATTGTTTTCAAAAAAAGTTTGCAAAAATATTACGCAAGCGTTTCATAGAAATTTTCACCACGATGATTGGATAAATATCAAATATACGCGAATCATAAATATTTTCTACTTTTTCCACTATTATATTAAATGAGCTCTCTTATTTCTCGCACCTTGAATGAAAAGAATTTCAACCGTCGTTTCGACGAATTATGAACGGAAGCCAAATGTTTTTACTTCGCATTAAAAACTGAAATCATTTTGAATGTAAAGGGAAAGTTATGACTTGAATACCTTCTCTTTTCGAAGATAATCAGAGGTTTATCGTTGGCAAAGAATGAAAACGGATGACGTACAAAGCGAAACTTTCCCCTTTATATTCGAAATATGCTACTCGGAATCGTCCGCTACATTAATTTCATGTTTCATTTGCAAGCTTGTGCGTGCTGTTCACATAAATTCGTGGACATGAGAAACATATCGTTATCGGTTGTATGATAAAACTATAAGATTCTCTTTCCTTTCCTGTTAATTCTTTTGTGATTAATTAAAAATTCCGCGAGATGACCGAAATCTATTTATTCTCTTGCATGTACAGAAATGCCTGGGATTTTTTTAATAATTTTACCGATAATTTGACACAGATAACTTAATATCCCTACTATATATTAAGTTATCTGAGACACATTATTACAACGTAACCAATAAGACAAAATTTATTTGCTAAGTTTTTGCTATTTTTTGCTTCTAAAACTAATTTTTTGCTTTAATTTTTAAAAAGTTACGAGTGGCTCAATATTAAGTAATTTTTTAAAAAGTGAAGCGAAAANTAGCAAATAATTTTCATATCTTATTCGTTATGTAGTGATAATTTGGTTCAGATAGCTTAACATACAGGTAGGGATATTATTTTTTAATCTTAAATCTTTACAAAAATTATGTTTCATTATATAACAACGAGATTTTCGCCCGCAAAGCGCGTGTCCACCATCACTAGTAATCTAACATTCAGGCTCAATTATGTGTATGTAAAGCTGTAAATAGTTCTCTAATTACATTGTAAATTATTAAAACTTGACGGCTTATTTTCTCAAGGATGCAAATACGAGATATCATTTTCCGTCAATGACAGAGAAATTGGACTGTCAATCCGCTTAAAAAGCAACGATCAAAGGTAATTTAATAATACACGTGTGACCATTCGACCAAAAAAAAAAAAAGAACGGCTTTTTTTGTAAAAGATAAAGAAAGAAAGAGAAGAGACAGACAGATGACTTGTACTCGATATGGAAATTATTTAACAGGGTTTTAATGAAGTGGGTCATCGCTGATTAGCCGAGAGGAAGAGTAACTCGCGTCGCTCGCTAATGATAATGATCGCCAGCCATGCCACGAGGCTAAAGCGATCGTATATACAATACGAAGCTGTAAAGATAAGTAGCGCTTTTCGCGCGCTGGCACGACCGCATAACACGACACGACCAGTGCAAATAAAAACGTCGGCCGCGTATCGCTGATATGATACAACACGAAGACACGAAGAATTGTGTAAAAACCGCGGTGAGACGACCCCCGCAAACGAGGGGATGAGGGCGGTGACATTATCTCTTTCTCTCTTTCGCGTGCGAGAAAATTCTTGGAATAATTCATTTCAGCCGAGCTACCACGTCGGAAAGTTATGTTCGATCGTTACGAAAAGCCTACCGCAGGTATTATTCGCTTCAGCTTCACGCGCATATCGACGTAAGTAGCTTCTCCGATAAAGGTACGATTTTATCGAGATCGTTATTGTCAGGTTTAAAATTTATTTGAGAGCACAGAATTATTTGCAAAGTGTAGAAGATTTAAAAATAGAATTTTTGGAGGAACGATTTTCTATAATTGGAAAAGTGCAGTTTTGATTTTGTCTATTTTGATTACAATAAATTAATTTTATTATATCGATATCATAAATATCAATTGTATCTACATAAAAGAAAAGAAACGGAAAAGGAAGAGAAGGAGAAAGAATGGGAGCGCGCAAGAGAAGAGCCAAGAATAAACCTCGCGAGTGAATTGACTCGTAAGGGCACGTGCCCCATTGAGGTTCGCCCTTCTGCGGTTTTTGCGGGGCCCTACGGGTCGCATCGCGCGTCGGGCGTTGCGTTACGTTGCCGTTGCCGTTGCTGCGGGCATGCTGAGAGCGCGGGGCGGCAAGTGTCATCGCACCCGAAAACAGCTGCTCTGGCCGGCCGGGGCCCTCGGGGCCCTTTGGCAGCCGGATGCCCTCCACTTAAGACTCACTCCCCTTCTGCCTCCACCCTTCTCGCTCGGGTATCTGACAAATCCGATCTTCCGCAAAGCACAGCATGGCACGAAGTAGGGTGAGAGAGAACGTCGGGGAAGCAGGAAAGGAGGATGGAGAAGGAACGAGACAGAGAGGTGGAAAAAAAGGGGCCCGACTCGCCGCCGGTCGGCGAACTCTGGGCCGCAACGGGTTGAAAGGGACGTCCGTAGGACGACTAATTGCGCTGATTTTTACGAGACTCGCGGATGGCGAGGAACGTAGTATTCGTTCAACTTGATGGTTCTCGCACGTCTTATACACGTTATGTATCGGAATTTATTATAAATAGCTGGCTCTTTTTGTATTAACTTGTATGCATACGTTCGTACAGTTCCTTCTTTATATGCAGAATTTTATAGCTATGCACTCCTACGCGCTCCTTCTTAGCATTAGATTGCTATTTATCTTTGAAATCGCGAATAATTTTTGAATGATTAGAAATTTATGAATCTTCGTGAGCACTAGAAGCTAACAAATGTATGTAAATAAGATATTTTTCTACATTTAATTTGAAATATATTAAAATAAAAAATGCAATTAATAAAGATTGATTTAACAAAAATTATCAAATTGTTGCCAAGCATCTAACAAAGTCCATTGTTAAAGAGCAAAAAATCAGATAATCGAAAATAGACAAAAGAAAAGCTATTATGCTGGTATGTATAATGCTGGTCAGTGAACCGTCCAATCGGTGAGACACGCGTCGTCCGCATTTGCGTTAATTACGATATGCCTTAATAAGCAATTAGTAAATCAAGATCACGGCGATCGATAATATCATTAAATACCCCGTAAGAGCGAAGTTAACGAATACATCTGTTGGCCGGCGTCACAGCTGACAACTTCGACTATCGCGCGGCCGTGCAAAAGAGCAAAAAACCCGTTATAATCGGCGGCGAAATAATCGCTGCCAAGATATATAACACGCAAAAATGTTCTACGTTCGATGCACTCGGGGTTAAAGACACACGCGCCCAGATATCCCGCTTCCTTCTAACTCCGAACCCTGGCCCTTTTTTTTGTTTCTTCCTTTGCGCGTTCCTCGCGTTCCCTCCTGCGCCCGCCATATTTTTAGCCGTGGAGATACAGATCTCTCACGAGCTTCCTACCGGCGGTCAAGGAACTTCGCTAAAGGCCCTTAAGGCCCACATTTCATGCGGGCATGACACCGATGCGTTTTTAGCACTGATTTTCTCAACCCAAATTGTCCCGTCATTAGGTCTGTCTTTCTCCGAGTGATTTTACGTTATATGTTCCTTGGCTTCTTTTGTGTAGCCAAGTATTTGTATGAATGCCAGCAAAAGGATATATTGTAAATAAATATCTATGCGCTTTCGCAGTTTATCGATATAGCATAGAGAGCATTTTCATATTTAATAATAATTTCATAGCTGAATTAAATTTAAGGTTTTAATTTTATATTTTTTTATTATCAAATTTTACATTCAATTTTGTTCTCAATTTTTTTCCATTTTTTGAAAAAGCAATTTCCTTTTTACCCGCGAAAAACCGCAGGTAACGAAAATATAAAATCGTCCTTTCGCAAATCTTTCCACTTTGTTGACTTCTTTTAATGTGTATTGTGCACGCTTGTTCGAGTGATTTAATGCAAAGATGACTTCGCAGTTCGCAGAGAAGAATTCTATCGCCGGTATGCTAATTGCAGCATAGGTGCCTCGATTAGCCGAAGACTAAATCGATAATTCATCGACAGCTTAATTACACCTTTAGACGTACATATCACCGTCGCGAATTCGATGAGATGCCGTCGACTGCAGCAGCCGATGCACTTACGCGCATCGTGAGATTGCATCGGTCATCGCGTATGCCATCTTGAAAATACTCAATCATTCACACTGTTCGTGTGGTCCATTCATATAGCACATATCGTGGCAAACCTGTTTTATGATTTTTCAAAACTTAGAATACCGCATACTTCTCGCACTTTGTTTTCGCACTGATGTTTCGATAATTACGAAATTCTCTTTCGATACGAAATAACTAAAACTACCGTTTGATCAATTCTACGTAAAATTTGCCCAATTTTATGACATCGAATAATATCAAGAGAATAAATGATGTTCAACAGAACTCGGTGCTCAGTCCATAAAAAAATAAGAGCGCGAAGAAAGTGAATGATGACAATACGATCGCTCGAATATATGCGTCTTGATACAGAAGCGATTTATGTATACATTAAGACACATTGCGCGAGAGAAGATAGCGGCTCTTTAACGTCGGATATATAATTGCGGCCTCTGAGACCGTACTTGTCGGTTACGTTCCATAATGACTTAATATCGCTTAATGACGAGTCACGTTTTTTCTCGTAAACGAAAAAAAATGGGCCGGGAGAAGCGACGATTCCAACGAGGGGGGGAAAAAAGCGGACCGCTGCGACGAGGACACACGTGAAATGTTACGGTGCCCTTTTATTAATCCCTTTAACAACGTCGTGTGCCCGCGATTAAAGTAATTTCGCGCGCGCTCTCCCTGCCCAACTCTCACGACTTTATTAACTTCGCTCTCTCGTTGGCGGCCAATCCCGCCCATCGGATTTGCTGCGCTCCTTATTTCCGCAATAAGAAAAAAAAAAAGGAAACGCATATTCGTGAAATAACGGCAATATGAGCGCTGAGGCAATTAACCTCTCTTCTCGTAAACGTTTAATATCTCTCTCTTTTTCTTATATATGTATAATCTTCTAGACATTTATTTAGCAACTTGTTATGTATGATGTGATATCCTCCCACGCCGTTAACAAGAGATTTTTCTGTGACATTTATTCGCGATTTCTCAGCTTTATACAGACAATCATTAAAGAAATAAGATGTAATAAATTCAAGGACAAACGAAGCAAAGACAAGAATCACTGCTAATAATCTTCGTGGAAAAGGACGCGGTATCTTTCTGTGCAAATTACGCGTACTCTTCGCCGCGTCTCATCGTTAATTCCGTTATCCCGTCCTGTCGCGTCGGGTATATCAGGATTACCATCCAAGGAAACAGCCGATCCGTAAATCATATCGGCGCGCACGGAACAGCAGATGGATATAAAAGTCATCCGCTGGTCACGAGAAAAAAAAGAAGAAGAAAAAAACGAGAAAATACCTTCGATTTGTTACGCCGAGCCACGATTCGCGTGCTACAGATCGACACTAAACCCCCGCCGTATCGCACTCCGCTGCACCTGCTGATGCAACCAATAGAGCCGACGATGCACGCGTGCGATGCGTTCGTGCGAACAATCATGCGGCTAGCAGCCACGTAACGCTGAATAAAGTTCGCATGCCGTTTCGGACGCGATCGATTGCGTAATCCCTGTCTCCGCGAATCAAAGAAACTCGGATGAATACCCGCATCGTATCGTCTCGTCAAAATTAATGTTTCGACTTGGTATTTGAAAAACTGCCCACCTGCCTGAAAGGATTATACATAAAAATTTGAGCTGTGGATGACGAATTTTATTTAATTGTTTCAGTTTGCGTCGCTCGTTATCGCGATATGAATTGATAATATGCAAGATTCAACAGAAAAATGAGAATACCTCCATGATCGCGACATTCCATTATTTTGAAACTTTAATTTAGACACTCCGTTGATTGAGGCAACTCTAATGCAAATGCAAAGGTTTTTTTAATAAGTCACTGCCGGGAAGTTTCATAATTTATAACTGTCTGTCTGTCTAACAGCCAACGGAATATTACGTGTATCAGCAAGCAAACACCTGTTACACAGTCTTGCGTTCACGATTTCATCGTTCAAGATCAGCTGGCACGTCTGACCTCGTAAATTTTTACTCTTAAATTTTGCATGACTAAAATAAAACCTGTACATCTCTATTCGAATTATGTTAACTGCCTCCTGACCTATTACATGTACAATAAATTACGTGTACGTGATAGATAAATTCGTGCACAATCAGGGAAGAAAGAGCATGATTATAATATCCTTCCCTTGCCAAGAAAAAGAAATTATAAGCATGATATGCAACGTATTTATACGTTTTCTTATTTTTCAAGAGAAATATATATTTTATGTTTCAACAAAATATATCTCGTGTATTTTCATGCGATGCACTCCCATTCCTTTATCGTTTCCTCGGAACTAATTTCCTTCTCTGTTTGGTTTCGTCAAACAACGTTAGGGCGGCGCATCTTCCTACAAAGCGCACCTGTTATTCTTTCGCCGCGCGCGAGCCCTTTCAATCTTTCGCAGCTACCCAGCGCCGCCGAAGGGTTTCTCTCGCGTAAGACCCGCTCGTATCGATCGCGCTCGTCCACGCTTCTTTATCCGCCACTTTATTTTCATTATCCTGCCGCCGCGCTGCTACGGGAGCGCGTGATCGCGCCTCGAACGGAGAGGAAAAAGGCTACAACCCGTCGCCGTTGCCGTTGCCGTCGCCGCCGGCTGAACCCCGATACCGATCGCAAGCACACATCGCCGACGTGTATCCCGCATGATGTGCGCGCAGTACAGCCACGACTGTATGACACGGCAAATAATCGTTCGTGGTACCAGGCAGATATAATACGCCCGTGTACTGCCGCCGTGCGCGGTTAGACACACGCGAAAGTGCCGATATGCCGTAGAGCAAACAGAGCGGCTCTTCGTGGTTCGATTAGGAATCAGGAGACACAACTCAGCGGGCGCTACCGAATGACACCCATCGCTGTTGACGTACCGTGACGTACCGGTTAAGTGAGGAAATTAATAACTAATATTCTATATGAGATTTCAGCGGAAACTTCAAGGATACTGAATAGTTTCGATCTATAGCTGATCTCGATAGACTAATACAATTTGTCTTGCAAATTCTTATTTTTATTAAAAAAAAAAACAGTTTATATAAAAATACAGAATCTTGGAATATGATAAAACACTTTGGTTATTTCCATTCAGGAAAGTGAACGTCGTTTTTGAAAATTTATTACATCTTTTTTACGCGTAAAATTGATTAAGATTAATGGAAAGACACACTTTTCCTTGTTTAATTTAATACTTTAAAGAGAGATTCTTCACTTTTAATAACAAACCTTGCTTCAAATCGTTTAATATTTATGTTAACGTTTCACGGAAGATCGTCTGTCAAAGAGTTTATTCGCCATGAAATCTGCCATCGACGGGAAATAATGCGTCTGTATAATACTTTGTAAGATAACGGTCTAGGCCCTGTTATACTGCTACCGTTAAATAAGCACTCGTTACTGCTTTACTCTCCCGCGCTTTATAATTTTTTTTTTGCAATATATCACGCAAGCCGCGTATAAACCTGAGCAAACACCGGTGCGACGATTCCTCGCCGCATGGATGCATTTGATTAGGAATCAAGAGCACTGTGAGTGTGGTTTGTGATATTTGCGCACGAAACGATTGCGGACGAAAAAGCACAATGCGCAACTGCGATTACTGTCGTGAATAACATCGCTTCACGTTGGCTCGTGCATTCAGAGATGGTAATTGCGTGTCGTCTGTTATTAATTTTTACCGGTGATATCGATGTACAATGTAAAATTTAAATCTTTCACATCGTGCTGCAATATCCAATAAAGTACAATCGCGAATTATTATATTTTACTTTGTGCATGAATTTAGAATCATAATTAAGCATCGTCAGTGATTGCACGTTTAAAAATTGAGAGATTTATAATGTACTGTCAATTCCGTGTACCACGTATATGTTTTCCTCGAATACACGAACAAACCAAAATATAAACATCAGAATTTATTATACCTGTTATTTGATCGGAACATTGTCGATATCATACGATCTATAATTACGGATTTCATAAAACACTTTTTTAATACTCGCAAGTGAGAAAGAGAGTGCAATTTATTTTCTATACGAAAAGAATTTTTTATGTGTTGCATTTAAAGATTCGTCACTTTTGCGATCCAGTAACACCACAATTTTTATTCGTGTACTAACATATATAATCATTTTACGAATAATATTATTTAATCCCTCTATTGTTTAAATTATTGTATTTATTCTTATATAAAAGTCTTTTATATGAAAAATAAACGTTATAAAACTGTTATTTCATCAGTACTTGTGATCTTCTTAAATAAAGAAATTATGATTCCTCAAAATATAGATCTAATCATAGTTAGATAATTATTTACGTAGAAACGACCCTCAACCTTTCATGCTATCCATTCCGGTAGAAAAGCTCCAATCGACGATCGTGCCATATTTGCCACCCCACATCACCCTCGACTCTCGATTTCTTTGTGACAAGGTGACGTACTGTTTCCACAGTGCGCTGTGTACACACCAATTATTTGACTTGTTACAAAGAGACTCGTGGGACTGAGACGCGATATCCTGACATAACGTATGCCGGCCCCTTTTATTAAAATTGAACCTCGATCCAACTTATAGTCGATGTAATTTCCCCCAATTGTTCCTATCATAAAATAAAATACTGTAAAATAGGCAAGAGAAAATAAATATTTAGAACTCTTGCATACATTTAATATTTATTAGCAACTATTATCATTTAACTCAATAAACTGGTGAAAATAATTTTATTTATCAAAAAATATTAAATTTTTGAGACAGCAGAAAAAATGAAAGATACAATACATAAATTTTCATGATAATTTAATGATAAATATGAAACTCTTGATTCGATATTTGTTAATAATAATTTTATTGTTATAAAATAATATGCGAACGCGTGTGGTAGTTCAAATTCATTTCAAAAGAGAATGAGATCGTTATTATACACAGAACCTATCGCTCGCAATTAGAAATTCCTTAAAGTAGGCCGCAATACGATATAGAAAGCGTACTGTCAATCATGATATAATGCACACAAAATACTCTTATGTATATTAAAAAATTAAATTTTATTCACATTTATTCATTTGAATCTATACGTTGCTACTGTTATCGATGATTATACATATATTTATATATGTATAATCATCGATATATATACATGGGTATATATATATATATTTTTTTTATTTTAATTATTAATTGTTCGTCTTTCAATGTTTATCTTATGTGACAAGAAACCCGATATATGTTATCTATGATTTAAATTCATTCAAAATGAAATATAATATTTTAACAACGCAGTGGATCTTTAAATTAAATTTAAAAATTTATGTTGTATAATTAATTAATACATAACATACTAGACTCTGTTTATCTCTCGTTGCATGACAGTACAGAGTCGGTCGTATTCTTCGCGATTGGATCATATCTAGACGCAAATTACTTGTTGTAAGTTTAGATGAAAAAAAATGAGAGAAAATAATATAATATACATATGATAGCTGATATATCCTACATTATTCATAAATTCGAGTAACGGAACAAAAGACACCGTTATTATTCGGAGTTAGTTACGTATCGTATAGGAATCATTTCTGCACCTGTACCGCACGATCACATTCGCCTTATATCACGCGAATGATCGAAGATAAAAATAAAGTATGTCTTCCTCTCTCTCTCATTCTCTCACTTCTCCCCTCTTCTTCTGTAATAAAAGTATTAATCGCTCGAGACATGCAAATGTAAATTGTCCTTCTCCATCTTATCTTATAAAGACATTCGAAAGTTATCGCATTTGTCTCGCGGAATATGTTATTTTATATTGTATTTGGCTCTTTCAAGAGAGAGAGAGAGTCCCAGGTCCTTGCTCGAGTTGCAGTTTGGACGTATGTACCTAGGCCAGTACGCCGCTTTCTGGCTCGCAATCGACTCGTTATCCATGACGCTACACAACGATCGACCGACGGCATTATGCCGCTTTATACCAGCGACATACAATCCGTCACACGTAGTAGGTCCCATCAAGGAAATTAATAAAGCCCGATAAGTGATCGTTCTCGTGTCTATACTCGGCTCGATGCGAGCTCGCCCCTTGGCGCCCCTTGCTGTCCCGGCGCGCGGCGCGGCGGCCGCCAACCCGGGTTCCCCTCGCGTCGACGATAATCTGCTTCTTTTAATCATATTGCGCAAGCACACGTCGCTCCCAGAATGAGAAACTGACGGACTGGCGTTTGTAATCTCCATTATCGTTATGCGCGACGCGACGTGCGGTAGGCTTTGCCGGGTTCCTCTCACCCTCTCTTTCTCTCTCTCTCCCCTCCCCCTCCCCCGTCTCTCCCGGCCCTCTTTCAGCGATTTCCAAGGAAAATTTCAATCGAGGCCGGTTGCTGCGATCGCTTTCGCGCTGATGAGCCGCGCGCAACGTACAGGTGCACGCCTCGTAATAAAGTTGTATCGCGTGAAATTAATACATGCGTATGAATAATACGAACGTATTACGCGATTATTATGCGTAATGCACATGAATTTCGTATGCGTGCTGCTTTTGCGTAACTAGCGAAAATAAGACATGCGCAGAAACATCAAATTTTCATCAAGCTTTCGTCTAAAATGGAACTGAATTGATCGCAGCTATATCCGTGGCAATGCTCCTCTCATATGCTGATATGGAATTAATAGAACTTGTTGGAATACGTAGCTTTGTATCACCTTCTCGAATCATTTGAACAACCGCGGAGCACGCTTGTCTTTAATAAAAAGTCGATTCATCGATTATTTTGAAGCCTACTTTAGAAACGACCTATATACGCACTAATTTCAGAATAAAATTTTACTTTACAATTTTATAAACTGTATATTTTGATATATGTATTTCTTATTTTTCAAATGTTCTTCCTGTTACACGGCATATAAAATTAAAAACAGAATATTATTGATTTCATATTCTGTACATAACTGTTTCATAGATCGTTTATAAAACGTAAATTTTATTTTACAAATAATTAAAATTTTAATTTATTAGTGGTGATGGATACCCGCTTCATGCCTTTATATATCTACCTGTATATTGAGCTATCTAAACCAAATTATCAGAACGTACCCAATAAGACGAAAATTATTTGCTAATTTTTTGCTATTATTTGCTTTTAAAAATAATTATTTTGCCTCACTTTTTAAAAAGTTACTTAAGATTCAGCTATCGAGCCTCTCGTAACTTTTTAAAAACTAAAGCAAAAAAATTCGTTTTAAAAGCAAAAAATTAGCAAATAATTTTCATATCTTATTCATTACGTTGTGATAGTTTGACACAGATAGCTTCATATACGTACCTATATTAATCTATCTAGATCTTATTATACCTCTTAACGATTGATAGTAGTTCTATATGATTAATAAAGGATAAATATTGGTCCAAGTTGTTGATAAATATCACTGTTATAAAACTAATAAATAAAACTAATAAATCTACTATGCAATAAATTTATGTTTATTCCTCACGTTTACATCGAACAGCTGCACGATTCTGCGATATAAACGACGGGAAGCATATTACATTCGGATGCATGAAAGTTCCGCATTAATCGCAACATTCCATTAATTATTCGACCAGAGTGTTCTTTCGGGAGAGCATAAATTAGTTGGCTCAGTCGTCTCAAAGTGGCGGAGCTCTCAGTGTTCAGATAAGTCTGAACGATTTACCGGTGCAATCGACGAACCGCACAGGAATTATGAACGTTCACGCGTTGTCGGCACCTATGATCGTCGAGAGTTCGACGTCGCATTTTCGAGCATACATACGATCCTTTTTCTCTTCGTTCCTTCTCTCTCTTTCTTTCTTTCGGTGGTTTAATCTCGACGACGACTTCCGCGCGGATAATGATACTCACGAAAAATGCAAATGATGCCTGTCCTCGGACAGATTCGCCGCGGAAACCCGGTAACCGCGTTTAAGCCTCGTAAAATTACACGGTTCGTCTTGGTACCTGCGTCTCGAAACGTTGAATCAAGTGTATTCTCAGAAAGAACATTGAAAGAAAATTGACGAAATTCCAAGGTGAATTAACTCGTTTGCCAACGCACATATTTGTACGTTGAATTTTTATATTGTATATATATTGAAGATTGTACTTCTGTTATTTTTGATTCATTTTTTATTTATCTATAAAAAAAGATTTATTTTATTTATTTTCGTATAGAAGCAATTTTTAGAATTGTTATGACATAAAATAAAAAATTTTCACTTAAATATGTAATAACAATACAATTGTGCTAAAACATTACAATTATTTTGTTTAGTTTAATTATTATTAACAATTATTTGATAACAAAACTTTTAAAATCTATGCATTACACGAAAATGAGACTAAAGAATGATCCATGTTAATTTTTTGATACAATATATACAAATACAATCTTGAAAATAATTTCCAATTATTAAATTTATCCCTTGCTTTACATTTGCTTTTTGCAATTTATGTAGTAATTAAATATATATATAGGTGTCTTTAAAAAAATGAAAAAGTGATTGTAAATATGACATAAATGTACTATAATTAGAACATATTATTGTATTATTATAGGCGTATCAGGCGACAAGAAAAATATTTGGAAATATATTTACGAGCTCCAAAGAGCAGCTTCATCAAAAATCATTAATTAGCTGTCAAATATTAATATACTGAATTTTTGTGACGAAGATCATGCATTTAAAATTTTCGATGTCATTACGCGTGATCGGTAACGTGATATACGATACACACGTCTGTAAACACGTTTGCAGTTTCATAAACTTGAGCGGCGACCTACACAGAGAGGCCGCGATTTACATCGAGCTTTTCTGGCACATCGGTGTCATTATTATTAAGTCCTCCGAGGATACCGGAATTAAGAACGTGTCTCAGGCACGCGAATGTGACATACGCCTCACGCGCATATGTGTGCGTGCGTGCATCGTATTTTCTGCACGAGAACGCACCTCACGCATTTCTCTATCTCTCACCTGCTACGCTTCTCGCTTCCGTACCGTTCCACATCCGCACGCGCGTACGTATGTATACACGTACACACATGTTCGCCGAGTGGACTATCGATTACGCTTTCGCGTCAATTACACGTTTACGGTGCACGCTCTCGTTTCGGCTGATTTCGCGTCGTCCCGTGCCGTTCGCACCTGATTCCTCCATCGAAATCAAGGGAGCTCTCAAAATGCGTGCGCTCGTCAAGTATGTAAATGCATCCGCAAGATAAAAAGAGTCATATACAAGAAACTATTCTAATAAAAGTTACAGTAAAAAGCTTTATGTATGAAAGTATTATTGTATTTGGGGGTATTTTAATGTATGATTTAAAAATATCTAAACTCGATTAAAATGAAATCTTGCAATTTAAAAAATTGCATTTATGTCAAGGAAATTTACAATATTTATAATATCTATAAATTTTTTTAAGAATTGATTGTAGTTTTATTATATCTATATGCATTATAAATATATATACATTAAAAGTTTTTAAATGTTCGTAGTATGTTAGTGATTAAAAATTGATGCGTCCGTATATTTATATACACGATCAGTAGAGTGATATGTTTACATGTACAAAGATAAACGTCTGAATATTTACTGCCGTTGTGCAATGGTGAACCATACTGTATTATCTAGCTGTTGACAATTTCCCTGAAGTCACTCTTCATTACTTTTTCAGCGAATATTATCTAATAACGGTAGTAAGTTGCGGTATAGAGAAAAATTTTCCACGTCAGAAAAGAAAAGTCACAGCTGTGGTCTCGACTCACTACCCACAGCACATAATAAAACGCGCGTCTTCGACCGAGCAATTAAAATCGTATGACATTGCGCAAATATTGATATGCTAGAGATGGCGGAGCTATATATAGCCGTACGTAATCTGTCAATTATGTATAAGATTTCTGTATTTTATGAATCTATCGCGCTAGGGTTAATTGAGAGAAAAAAAAAATTCGGCGAGGCGAGGCAGCGAGAAGCGTGCGTGTAGCAGATCAAATAAAGAATCAGAACCATGTCACGCGATTGAAATTTCGAAACGTGATTTACGCAACACGCGATATTATTGAATTCGCATCCGCGAGTCTGTAACTTAAATAATGATAGACTTGGTGTGCATTTAAACAGCGCCAATTTCTGCCTCACAAAAATGCATACGGACTCGCGTGCAGCCTATGGATAACACTTTCGCTGCAATTATCGTGAAATTTTCGTGAAACTTATATTGTGCCTACATTTGTAATATATTTTGTTTGCGCATATTTATATTAATCTCTCCTTCAGGATGCCAAATGAAATGTAAAGCGTTACTTGAATTATTGCAACAATGAGTCGGAGTGCGAAACGTCGATGCGCATCTGACTTCTAACTTTGTGATGCAAATTGCTCGCGTTACTGTTAATTTCCCAACGGGAATCAATGGCAATATCTGTATAGCAGTTTCTGATACCTACATCGCGGACCTTCGAACGATAGAATCTATGAAGTCTAATTAATTGTACAGTAAATCAAGATGTTGCGATCATGCGCGTACTTCTGCACTCAATTACTTAAGAATTTACTTGTGAATTTTGCATTTGCATTATATTTGTTCCTTGCATCATTTATCATTTCTTTGAAAAGAAAAGAAAGACAATTTTAAATTTTAAGTTACCCGTTCCTTTAAATTTTGATTGTTTCAGGAAAAAAATGTAACGCAAAGATAATTGCATCGTCTGAACCATATGAAATATACAGGCACTTAATAATATGAGACCTTCCCAAATGAGAACAATGATACAAATGAGTTAAGAAAAACATAAGGACTGGTCGATACGATGGTTTTAATAAAAACGCTCCAATAATGCGATTACTTTACAACGGCCGCGATCTTATCAATTTGCACCGTCATTTCTGTTTATTCTGCTTAGTTATAAATTATTCGAACACATTTCTCACGAATCCTTTGAAAGTTGCACGTTGATGAGTTTAATGATTTATCTTTGATACGACAATCGTTAGAAAATAACGAAATTAGGGGAATTAATACACAAGCTAAGAATTTATTTATTTTTTACTCAAAATAATGATATTACATTAAAGAGAGAGTAGCTAAAATCGCTCTTTATCTCTTCCTTTCTTATTAATTTACGCTCCACTATATATATGTATATATATATATATATATATATANANATTGCAATTTAATATGCCTGAAATTAATCTCGCATCTAATATTGATTCTAAATTTAATATCTAGAAGTTTCGTTATAATTTTACGTAAGCATATTTTCATGTAGCATATATCGAAATACGAAGAATTAAAAAGGAAAAAGCAAACGAGGCATTAAACGAGATGTCGATGTATCTGAATTCTAGATTAATGCGGCGCAAACGAGCAGCGGTTCTGTTGAACCGCGGTGTCGGCGCGCGTTATCGCGTATTCCCCGTGCGACATTAACAAAAGTGACGTCGTCGCATCGCGCAGAATTATAACGTACCGTCGCGGTGAGAGAGACGAACGAGGAGAAGCGTATTCTCCGGTGTACCGTCAATAAAGCCGTCGCGCTAATAATTATCGTGGCGGCGGCGTCTCGAGGGGCGTCATTAGGCTACAACGTCGCATATTGCGGCTTTTAATGTTTCACAAACGCTTTGCAGGTACGATGACGACGACGGCAACGGCAACGACGACGACGACGACATACGGCGGCGTCGTTTTATCGCTTCACTACGTACTAACGAACGGTGCTCGTGGTATGCACACGTGTTCCGGGGAGAACTATACGACCGAGTTATTTCGATATACAAGCAATGAAACGACGTGCATTGTTATACTTCGCGTTTTAAAACGCGTTCGTATTGTCTGTCATAGAAAAATAAAAATTATCGTGCACGACCACTGCAGGTATCGATAATGAATAATAAGAAGTTGTACGTGATGCTATTTTTTTTTTTTCTTTCGTTACGTATCTCCTTTTCCGAGTAAACTAACTCTTCTGATCACTGTTTATTTCTCGTTCGTTAGGAAAATTTATAGTGACGTGATAATGACTTCCTCAATTTCTTCAACTTTTTGATCAAATAAAAATTGTAAAAGAGAAAGAAATATTTGTCAAATTCTTTTCTTCTTTGTATGTTAAAATAAAGCAGATTGACGATATTACTATATAGAAAATGATATTATACCATGATAGAGGCCTAGTTTACACCATACTAATTTTTAATACAAATCAAGTGGAAGCGCATTAAACATTTGATTTAAACGAATTTACACCGAGCATATTACGGCTGCATTCCAATATTCTCTGCCAGTATTGTAAATTTATAGTGTGTACGTAATGTAAATATAAAAATAATCGGTAGTACAAACCAGGCCACATATATTTTAACAAAAGGCAACGCACTCTGTAATATAATTCCTAGAACACACATGTGCACCCTCTTTCTTACCCTTCCATTCCTAGTCGCGCATGAAGTAAATGGAAAATGTACATTACACATGTAAGCAACGTTACATTGTATAAATGTGTAGTAAATACACATAACAAATGTAGATGATTAATAAATGAAGAAATATGCATATACATATACACGTATGTATGTTTATATAAATTAATGTTATTTTCCCCATAAAAATGTATTGCATATTGCATATCCCAAAATTTTGAAATCTAGAGATGATGATTACCAATAATATTCGAATGATTGACGCTTTCACCGTAGAAAGATGTAGGTACTTTTACAAATCGCGTCACGTCTGTCGCAAGAACGACTGGTCTTGAGGGAGATTCGACTAACATGGTGGTGAAAGTATAAGGACGAAAAAGCGACAAAAAGTTAAATAAGTGGTAGCAATATTGCACTATACCAGATATCAATGCCGCAACAATTAATAACAAATCGCTGTCGCTGTATATTCCAATCAAAACTAAAATTAATGAAATGCCTTTTGTAATATATCTATATGTTACAAAATTTATTTAAATGAAAATGTGCAGAGAAAATAACTATTAAACGATAATAAAATTTTTTAAACAAAATTATATTTAACATAAAAAAGTTTAGATAAAAGATTGTTTATATAAATATTTATTGATTAAAATTTAAGTTTAATAAATTAATTTCTAATTTAAAATTATATATATTGTATGTAATATTATTTACACACTTACAAACAGTCAAGATACTATTATTATTTATCGTTCAATGTTCAATTATTGTGATATAATAATTGGAAAAATGCAGTTTTGCGATAATGTTTACAATATTATTGTATATAGCATGTCTCCAATATCAACGAGATATTATTAAAACGATAATGTTATGAGAATTGACATGACTTGAAAAACTGCATGTTAACGCCCTCCCAGCAATATTGTGATCAGAATGGCAAACAATAAGAAACTTGCCGATGAGATATTACACCGACAATTGATATTATAAAGATGCATTAATTCACTGAGTCAATAATGGTCAACTCGCACATTTTTATTATTATTTCCAATGCAAGATATAATAAAAAAATTATATTTATTTTGAAAGTAATGAATCTACGAAATATAATATTTTTATATTATAATTTAAATTTTTGTCATAATTTGACGACTTTTGTCATAATTGTATCAAGATATATTTGCTCTATATACATATATGTATATAATTAATTCATAGATTCGTTACTTTAATAAAAAAAATGTTTGACTCACCAATACGATGTGCAGTGGAGGAGTTATTCAGCTATGATGATACTGTAACATATAAACAAGATTTCAATTAAAAAGACGTTCAAAATGATCAATTTTCGGAAGAAAATTCTTACGCACATTTAATTCTTTCAATGAAACAAAACAATTATTCATTTTCCGAAAAATATCTTTACCAGAATAAATTTTTATAAAATTTCAACTACATCTCTTTCTCTAATTATCTAACTTATCGAGATAAAACAATTCAAATAAATATAAAATATGATAATTTTAAGATAAGAAATTGATATTAACCCCAAAGTTGCTCCGGCAAGGCCCGATGTCTCTCCTAGACCTTCACCTCCTCTCAGAACATCTCGAACTTGTCAAAGCCTCCTTCTTCTCCCGTTGCACTGGACACTCGCGAAAAACACGGAAAATAAATCACACTAGTCGCACGTGGACTAATAATTATCAATAAAAGTCTTTCGCGCGACACTGTACGGCACTCCCGCGTTTACGAAGCACATGTGAAAATATTCAATTCCAATAACCTCCACTTGAAGTCAGCGAAAGAAAAGAAAATGCGGCCACCGACAGAAACGAACATTTGAAGAATATTCTTTCAAATGAGCTTTGAAAAAGTCTTTCAGTTCGGTTACTCGAACGGCACTCCCGAAACAAACGCGATAAAACCGCCTGCGATTCATTTATTATCGAAATATTAATAATACGAAATAAATTATTACAGTATAACCTCTCAATGAAACAATAATATGTAATTCTCGTTCTCACTCGTGCGTCAATTTCAATGTAATAAGTATTATTCAGTGCGGAATATTTACTTCAATAAGCACTCACGATTTATAGATCGATGATCCGAAGAACTAATTACTCACGCAAGTCGATAATTTATTATTGTTCGTAAAATACGATCGCGTTTCAGTTTACGGAGCCAGCTGCTTTCAGTTACGAAATCTGTGTGATCGACGGTCGGTCAACGGGTGGTCGAGCAAACAATAGCGCAGCAAGCGCGAATTAGCGGAGCCGCCGCGCCGACCGCTAAATACTGAACGCCGACTTTTCTTTCAATTATTACGAGCAATTTAACGTGTTGTAAAGAAATATATGCCGAATATTATATTTAATATATCGTATAAATATAAAGTTTTTAGCGGCGAATATATTATTGTCGTTTAATCAATTATTTGTATTTCATATTGTCAATCCGATAATGATAACATATAAATCATGGTTAAATCGTCGCGGCCCAAAAACTTCGTTTTCGTGCAATGTACGCCGATAGAGAAAAACCCCGATGCCACGATTGCAGTCACGATATTATGCCTCGAAATATTTTAACATGGATATTATAATAAAGATTTTTCGTACGAATTGGAAATAGTCGTGTCGCTGATTGTCCCGGTTCGTTCCGTGTCCACTGCGTTACGTTAATGGCGACGAAAAATGTTCGAGGATGTCGGCAAATTTGCGCGATACTACGCGAGTCAAGTGAACGGCTAATAGAGTCGATTAATTAAAAAATATCGAACCCGTATAAAATCTCGCGAATGTAAAACTACGTTATTAATTTTTTGCGAATCTTGAATATTCCGCATTTACGTCTTTCTCGCGTTTTGCACCATAAATGCCTTCTCTGAATAATGAAAAAAATATTTTGGCCTGTATTCAGAACGCGTTTTAATCGATAAATGCGCGCAAACTGACTTTAGTGGCGCTTATTTTCTCGTGTTATAATGCGAATGATTAAGTATGATTTAAAATCGAAAGTGGACATCTCTCGAAGCGCGACACGCGGAAATGCAATCATTGCCTTGTCGTTCGCTCGCGCCATGGATCTCGATCGAACTACGTCGCTTTGCACGGTGCTTTGATAAAATTTCTTCGTTTCACGAGCGAATATCCGCCAGTTGCGTTGGCTGCACGAGTCTCGAATACTACAGGATATGAATAAATTTGAGCGGAGGACAATTATGCTTACTTATTAAGTATGTATACAACGTCGCGATGCCGCTCGGCTCGAAAGCGATCCATCCTGCGACAGTCGCGTTAATGGCGACTGAAGTTCGTAAGCGCCGGCAACTTCAGCCTGGTACGAAGCGAGTCAAATTAATGTCTGATAGAAACGCGATTATCCAATTGAAAATGAAAATTTAAACTCGAAAATCGAAACTCGATTTCGCTCATATTTAACATATTTTTAAAAATTACCTTTTTAAAAAAATTAAGAAAAGGCGCCAGGCGAAAGTGTTTGAAATTGTTTTCTATTTTAATTATGGTTTTTATATAAGTCTATTTTTATAGTTGGCACTATTTTTTATATCACTGTTTTTGTAGATAGAGGAAACCGCTTTTAAGAAAATAATTTCTAATGATATTACTTTTATAGAGATAATACACATCGGCGCGTACGCGATAATATAATTGGCGCCTTTTTTTAACCTTTTTTTAAAACTAATATAAAACAATTTCGAATTTTTCTTAGAAATTATTTTAAATCATATACTCTTAATTCACAAATATACAATTGGATGATCTTTAATTTTTTTTTTTCACTAGTGACTCGTAATGATTTTGCGGTGATGTCGCATGTTCTAAAGTCGATTCGAATTCTATCGAAATGTTCGACTATCGAAGTATCGAAACTCGACATAATTGACATGAGTGCGAGAATGCTTCCCGCCTTCCCCCCTGCCTCCTTCAGTCCCATGGAAGTTGGCGAGGCGAGTTCACGAGCGGTTGGGGTACGTGACGCGCACCGTGATGCATCGTCACGGGAAACCGTCAAAATGAGAGCATCCTCGTGATAGCTCGACAGTGCGACGCGGTGCTAGTGCGCGCGGCGGTGGTACGACTGCGTTAGCAAAAGTCAACGACATCCGATGTTACGCGACGGGCAGCCACGCTGACATAAAAACGCTACGGCGAAACCGAGTCCGCGAGCCCAGAGCTCTGACAGCTCTTTCTCTCTCTCTTTCTCTCTCTCTCTCTCCCCCTCTCGTTGATATCGCCTGGCAGTCCGAGGAAAGCAAACGAAAGTGCGTACACGTAATCCTCATCTCTGATCCCGCTGCGTATTTCCTCGCGAGCGAAAAACACNCTCCGAAATCGCGCGATCTACTCNTTACATCTGCGTTCCTTTACGATCCTTCTTATGACGAGTATGAGGGTGCTCCAGAGATATCGCGAAATATTGCAGGATTTACGCTTACGAATTATTTGCAATCTGTTTCAATTATGATAAATATTCGTCTTGATCTCTCACATTTTACACTGTCCACTCCTTGGATTTTTAATGGAAAGATGCAGACTCCACATTCCTCTTTATGTTTGTTTGGATTTCGTTCATGGAGGGCAGCTTTAAAACTAACAATGTGTGTGTGAAGATCTTAAATTACGAAATGTAATCGGTATATGCCAGAGACATATAAAGCATGAGGAGATAAGACACCGTTTGCGTATGCTATTGTAAAGAAGGATAACTCTTATCATTGATTTTTAAAGCCTGTCTCTGAATGAGTCATATAACTGATGAATAAAGATCCTTGGTGCCTCTCATAAAAATTACAATTATATTTGATGTATATATTTTTTTAAATCCTCTTCCCTAGTATTAAACAATATCTCGCATCGAATTAATCTACACGAGCAATAAATTAACAACAATTAACAAATATTATCTTATTTAAGAATACATATATTTTACATGACATCAAGTACAATTACATCTTTCGCTATAGGAAAACCGCAACATTAGGGGACCTGCTGCAGGCACATTTGAGACCTGCGGTGGTTGGTGAATGGTGTTGCAGATAGATTCCGTGTGGGGCTGGGCGTCACCCCCGCTGCGCCTCCAGCTAGCCGGGGGGACCAGGGGTGCCTCGGGGAGAGCGGCTGCGGGCGTCCCATCCTCCCAGAGGATGGGTGAAATAGTTGTGGAACGCGCTCCTTCCCCAGCACGCCTCAGTCATACCTCTGAGAAGCATCCACGCGCGACGCTCACCGAGCTTAATGTTCTTCGTCGACATCGGGAACTGTGCGACGTTGTTCTCAATGTTGGCTCGAGAAAGATATTCGCGCATCGCGTCATCCTTTCAGCATGTAGCCCGTACTTCAGGTATATAATAATAAGGCACAAGTGCGGTCGATATTTTTTCGTATTTAAGCAGCGAATCGCATGATCTAACAAATTGTCTCGCTATTTCTTTTTTCAGAGCAATGTTTACTGGGGAGCTGGCGGAATCTAGACAGACTGAAGTAACAATACGAGACATAGACGAAATGGCTATGGAGTTACTCATAGACTTCTGTTACACTTCTCACATTATCGTCGAAGAAGCTAATGTTCAAACTCTCCTTCCAGCAGCGTGCCTTCTTCAATTAGCAGAAATTCAAGATATATGTTGCGAATTTCTCAAACGCCAATTAGATCCATCAAATTGCTTGGGTATCCGGGCGTTCGCGGATACCCACTCGTGCCGCGAACTTCTGCGTATTGCCGATAAATTTACTCAACATAACTTCCAAGAGGTATGCCACGTTCAAGAAATAATAAGAATAATTGACTTTTTAGAGACATTGCTTTTATTTTATATACTTTGTAGGTAATGGAGAGCGAAGAATTTTTGTTGCTACCTGTCGGACAATTGGTAGACATTATTTCATCGGATGAATTAAACGTCCGTACGGAGGAGCAGGTTTTTAGCGCCGTGATGAATTGGGTGAAATACAATGTTACCGAGAGAAGACAACATCTTGCACAAGTCTTGCAGCACGTGCGACTGCCACTACTTAGTCCAAAATTTTTAGTTGGCACTGTCGGATCGGATTTATTGGTTCGCTCTGATGATGCTTGCAGAGATCTCGTGGATGAAGCAAAGAATTATCTACTTTTGCCGCAAGAGAGACCATTGATGCAGGGACCTAGAACGAGACCCAGAAAACCGACGAGACGAGGAGAGGTGTTGTTCGCTGTTGGTGGATGGTGTTCAGGTGACGCCATCGCCAGCGTTGAGAGATTCGATCCTAATACTGCCGATTGGAAAATGGTCGCGCCGATGAGCAAACGTAGATGTGGAGTTGGCGTGGCGGTGTTAAATGACTTGTTATACGCGGTCGGCGGACATGATGGACAGAGCTACTTAAATAGCATCGAGCGATACGATCCACAAACGAATCAGTGGTCTTGCGACGTCGCTCCTACCACTTCCTGCAGGACCAGTGTAGGTGTCGCTGTGTTGGATGGATTTCTGTACGCAGTTGGTGGCCAGGATGGAGTACAATGCCTTAATCACGTGGAAAGGTAAGCATATTAATGATTTTCTTGGACAAATGTTTAATATATAAATATATAAAGTGTTACTAATGATGCATATAACTTTGCAGATACGATCCTAAAGAAAATAAATGGTCTAAAGTGTCGCCAATGACTACCAGAAGGTTGGGAGTGGCGGTTGCAGTGCTCGGAGGTTATTTATATGCCATCGGCGGGTCTGATGGACAATCACCCCTTAACACAGTAGAAAGATACGATCCAAGGCAGAACAAATGGTCCCAAGTGTCCCCGATGTCTACGAGACGTAAACATCTAGGCTGTGCTGTATTTAATAATGTAATTTATGCTGTGGGAGGACGAGACGATTGTATGGAACTCTCCAGCGCGGAACGTTATAATCCCCATACGAATTCCTGGAGTCCTATAGTAGCGATGACATCTAGGAGAAGTGGAGTAAGTTTACTTTTTCTTTTCAGAATTATAAAATCTTAAAATATGAAAATATATGGAAGAGAAGTCAAATTTGTTTACATTACGTTTAAATAAATATTGGAATTCAATTATATAATAATAATAATTTAACAATGAATTAGATTTTAACAATCATCATCATGTCATTTCAGGTGGGTCTAGCGGTAGTAAACGGTCAATTGTATGCGGTAGGCGGGTTTGACGGAACTGCGTATCTGAAAACAATCGAAGTATACGATCCGGAACAGAATCAATGGAAGCTATGTGGTTGTATGAATTACAGGAGGCTTGGCGGTGGCGTGGGTGTGATGCGAGCTCCACAAACCGAGAATTACATTTGGTAGCTCAGGCCCCCCTCTTCAGCCCAAATGGCTGAAACTCCTTTAACTCCTGTTACACCAGTAACGCCAGTTACGCCTGTAACACCTCCCGCTCCTGTATCGGTTCCTGTTATAACTAGTACTAGAAAACGCTACCGCCGATCGATGAGCATTATATAAGTAATGTATGCATTTTGTAAAAGACTTTGCCTTTCTCTAAAATTCCACGAGAGCATTTCGCATCGATCTTCGGTATTTAATTTATTCAATCAATTTCGAGACATCTCTTCGCTCAATCCAACGCACAGTTCACAGTTACGCAAAGAAGATTCGGATATTTTGTCGTTACTGCCGTTGTTTCATATATTTTTCTTATATGATATTATAGGAATCTTCGTCCATGTTATTTATAAGAATCTTCGTCCACGTTATTTATATTGTGTTGTGCAATACATAAATCTCAGCTATTTTAGATTTAAATGTCTATACAAAGCATTCTTAAAGAAATTTTACAACTATTACATATAAAATTTCAAACAACATATGTTAGTATATGAAAAAGAAAGGCAAAATCTCTTCCCTAACATTCGCCAGAAACATATGTGTTTTAAAAGACATTTACAGCTTCCATTCTTCAGTAAATGATCAAAATAAAAGCTTAAGTTCTCAGTAGCATTTTAATTTAATTGCAAAGGGTCGTTTCTGTACCCAACAATTCAAAAATGTAATATAAGACATAATGATTTCTTTCTCTGTAAGAATAGCCTGCTTTAAGTATGTAGATAACTCTTTTTGTTTATAAGACTGAATTTCAACCAAGAATATTGAGATATTGAATCGTGATAAATACAGTTTACATTCTCTTGTAAAGAAGTATCAAGTTACATCACATTTTCTATTGAACTCTGTGAATAATTCGTACATTCGATGTATTTGATGCATTTATTATGTTACTGATGATTCGCGACAAATGCTAAGACGCACGCCCAAGAGAAAGCAATATGTATAATACTTGAGATTATAAATTATTTAAACACGACATTTGACATCGTTTCTTCGCGTTGCTGCAAGAAGGCGCCATTTAACCAACATCTGTTACATACATTTAAATCTCTACAGAAGAGTAACCTTATCGTACAAAATGGTGATAGGGATCATTGATCAATAATCTCATAATGTAACATTCGTTGTAATTATGTAATAAGAATCATCAAAATTGGCTAAAGGCGACGAATATTATGCTTAACAATAATAATTGTTTCTGATTTATTTTGAGGAAAATCAAACGATGAGAAGTACTGAGATGATATATATAAACGGCAAAAGCGTTTACAAACTGTCGCTGTTACATGTATGAGATTGTTGAAGGCAGCAAAATGCATGTCTAGCGTAAGGACATATTGATGATGTAATGTAATTCTTTCTAAGTAATCGATTGCAAAGATGATTATTCTAATTCTCTCGAGTTCTACGATGACTCATTAATGCATTTTTCAATTGACTGCTGGACTCGTCCGTTCTGGATAGTCCGTTCATATTTGAGTTTTAAACTCATGATACCATAGAGGGGAAGTCGCTTTTCAGTTAACCAAATTAAACATTACAATGGTACAAATTATCGTAATCCGTGAACGAAGTTCAAATAAGTGTTCAATATTCAATCTTGTTTAATTAATTCTGACGAAGTGGCAGCTATATACCCCAGGAGAATGTAATATTATTATTTCTATAATATTTTATATGCATAGTATTAGCGAATTACTTTTAACATGTGACGAAAAATACGTGAGAGACCGAATCTTGTACTGTACCGAATTTTAACGATACGTTTCCCAGAAATAAGAAATATTAAAAGTGATTATGTTATCGATTAGCGCGCATAGTAACCCTGAGTAAAGCACGAAGCGTTAATATTCAAATATGTTGTTTTCTCTCTTACTAAATGAGATCAAAAACTTGTTCTGTACAACTGTTCAGTACAAAGGAAGAGTCATAGGATTTCTTTCCTGTTCTTTATCAATAAATTAAAGAAAGTGCGCATTAGAGAAGTTTGCGCAAACCATTACGCGTAGCATTATTGTTTCCTACGTCTATTTAAATAAGTTATCCCATATTTCTTTTTTTGATAACGATATATTTTTCTTAAAAAAAGAATGATTTTAGAATATTTTTCGGTAGTATATTATTGTTATAAACTATAAGCTTTAAGATCATAATAGTTCGTAAATAACAGTTAAAAATAATTGGCTTTTTTATTCTTATAATTTTTTATTTCTCTTAATTTTTATCCATCTTTTATGTAAGTTTATGTTATCTTTTGCATTTTGATCTGTAAATGAATGAAACTCGTTCGGGAAAGTAAAGTAAGATTGAAAATAATTTAATGACGTAAAAATATGAAAGAAATAAAGAGAATGTTATAAATTTCTTTTGGTAAGTCGTATTTAAAGGAATTAGATGTTGAATTTTCCCACCTTATTTAGGGAAGTTCTGTAAATTCCCTATCTCTAAGCCAATTGAAGTAAAGTTCCATCACACGCTATCATATGTAGTATGTCGATACGATTCAGCAAGAGTGGCTGAGTTTTATTTTGATATTATAATTGTAGATAGTCATCCGTTCACCGGGTTGTGTTGCACAACGCTGTGACGATAAATTAGTGACATTCCAGTGATTCTATGACTTATCTGTCATTTCTCTTTTATTTAGTATAAGCTATGATGCTGCTAGTAAATTATACATTTTTATTAAATTTGTTATTCGCGTATTTTGCAATTACCTCCGGTAACCCCGAGGAAGAACAAGGGGTTAAATATGCCAATAAATGCGAAGGTGATTAATTAGGGATAATATATTTCTCAGACGGAACTATAATAAATTTAGAATTTTAGAATATAATTTTTTCTTAACTTTATGAAAAATCTTTAATAATTCTGTGTAACAATTTCAAATTTTAATAAAGATTACTTTGAAATTAACAATAAATCTTTGTTACAGTGTGTAAAGTCTTAGCCACAGAACTTGAAGCAAGGTTAGACGAAACAGGAAAAACACGCGATGTGTTAGAAATTGGATATTCAGTAGATGCGCCAAAGAAGAAAAAGGAATATAAGAAGTCGTAAGTATCACATTGAGTCAGATGAAATTAATTAATTCTAGCGAAATTAATATACTTTTTGTTTTCCCAGAGAGTTGCGATTAGTAGAATCCATGGAAAATGTTTGTGAGCGTATATTGGAGTACAACATACACAAAGAACGTACGGACAGTACGAGATTTGCAAAAGGAATGAGTCAAACATTCAAGACATTGCACGGCCTCGTGTAAGATATATTGTTAATATAATACGGTATTAAGTAGAGGATTCTGAAAATCAATATATTATTTGATTATAGGGATAGAGGAGTTAAAGTAGATTTGGGTATTCCGTACGAGTTATGGGATAAACCTTCTGTAGAAATAACCACTTTAAAAACGCAATGTGAAAATTTGCTGGAAAATCATGAAGCTGATATTGAAGACTGGTATTACAACCATCAGGGACAGATTTCTTTAATAAGGTAGCATCCTCTAATATATCTATCTTAATCATTCATATCATTCATCTGCAATTAAATCTATTTTTGATTATCATTCACTATTTAGATATCTGTGCTCTGAGCGTGCATTGAAAGGACAAAATGATTCTTGCCTGCAAGAGCAATTCGACATTGAGAAAGACGCCAAAAAACAAAAGAAAAAGAAAAAAGAGTCATCTAAAGAAGGGACAAATAGTAAAGAAAATATGAAGGATAATTCTCAGAATACAAAACAAGAATTGTAAAACTACGTAGAAATAAATGAACAAATTCATATAGATATCTTTTTTTGATGGATTAAATAGAATGTATTCCTACATCTAGTAGATATATTTATAAGAAAGACTTTCAATTCTGTATATAAATGTGTCTGTAAATATATTAGCATCATCTATATACTTGTCTATACATGTGCCATATTGTACTGTTCGAGATTTTATAATAAACTTTTATATATTTCCTACAAGACTTGCTTATAATGTATGTACATATAAAAAGATATAAGTATCAATTCTAATGTGTTACGTTAATATACGTATGGAAACATGTTAAAAAGTAAATCGTATTTGTAAGTTTATTTAATATTAACTTGCCAGAAAAGTCAACGCATAATTCTAATGGACATGAATCGTTCCAATAAAAACAATATTTAATCTTAAGTATAACATGTAGTTTATTATTTACAAAAGACTATAGTAAAACTTTTATATTTGTTATATTCAAGTATAGATTATATGAATCTTAAGATTCATTGGATGTTTTGGATTTATTTCTGAAGGGAGGTGGTATCCACTTAGTTTTGCCACGAAGCTCTCTCAGACGCTGGAACTCTTCCTTGAAGTCCTTGTGCTCGTCCCTGAAGAGACCGTAATTACGCAGATGCGTCATCAACTGCTCCGTCTCTCTGAATCTTGGATAATAATCTACAATCTCCGGTCGTTTGTTCACCGGTCTCTCGCTGAAGAGCTTGACGACTTTCATCGACTTTTGATTAGTCGATCTGACCACTTCTCCGAAGATTCGATTACTCAGGCGATTCATGCGTTTGGCATAATTGGTGCCCACATTCGCCAGATTCACGTATTTATTCATCTTGATTTAGATTTCCTCTCAAGTCTGCAAAAAAAGAAGGAGAAGGTTAACCTCGACTCTCTACGAAGAGTAGAAACTTTTTAGGTTAGGTACCAAACGAACGACAGAAATCAATTTTTGGGAGAATTTTCACCGTTTGTCTACTCGCCATCTTACTTACGTAAAATTACAGATCAAATTGCTATTCTAAGCCTCAGATGAAGGAGAAGCAGGAGAAAAATATCCTACACGCGCCATAACTTTCCTATCGCACAGCTGATTGCATATATCTATAGATATATCTTCAGTAGGCATATTCAGCAGAACAATATCATCTTATGATATCTGATTTTGTTGGATCCAATAATAAAAAGCAATTGAATTGTTGAATGCGCTGAATTGTTTCTCGAATTATACATAGATTGTGTAAAGCGGATTTTGTATTTTAATACTACGTTAAATAATAAAATTAGAATGCAGAAATAAATGCCCAGTAAACACAAAATAACAGTGTATTATATAAATGTCAATGTTAAAATTTCCTACTTAACAATATGTAACTGTTATATACAAGACATGTTACATTGTAGTTGTTGAGTGGAAAATTTTAATATCTCAGGTAGTAAGCTGACGTCATTTTGTCTTTGAAATCTCGTAAAAAACGTTATTTTAACATCAAAATGATGACAAATAACGTTAACTACACTGAGAGAAATGTTTTGTATTATGAACCAAAAGTTTTGTTGATATATGCTCAAGAAATTTATTTAGTTGCTGTAAACAAATATGTTATTTGCTTATATCTTGTCAAGTCAGTGTTTTGGTTTAGAGAACAAAACAGAATTGTTTAGAAAACATGATGTATCATTGACGTTACATTATTGTTACTTTAAATTTGTGTTTACTGGGTGAGTAAATATTTGAAATGGGCACGCGAGTGATGATTTCTTATGACGGTTAAACAACTTTTTAAAATAAAGTTTTTAATTTAATAATTATATTTTAATTCTATATAAAAGTAAAAGTCGGACATTGGAAATACGCATTCTCGCTGGATTAAGTTCAACGCATTTGTCAACGAGTGCATTGACGACGACTGAAAGATATCGGCGGTGAAATTATTATTAAATTAGATTGCCCGGATATTCTAAGGCTTCCGTAAGAATTGCGACGAAGCCCGCTAAAAGTCACATCGCTACAGAGTTTCATCGTTCATCGTCTAGGTGAGTACTACTTACTCGAACTTCTACGATTTATATCTCTCGTAAAATCTAACCGATCAAAATTAACAGCGACGATTGCAAACCGATTTGAGCGTAAAATAAAATTAGTATTGTTATTATTTCACGAATTTTAGTTAGATCGTATAAATTATGATGTACTTGAAGAATATTTCATTGTTGCATCGTAAAACTGCAAACGATTAATTATGAATGTAATTAAATCAATGTATAGAAATTAATTGGAAATTTTCTGAATCTGCGCAAAAATGTACGAAGGCAATGCAAGAAGTCGTGCAAATACTACACAGTGCGAAACTTTTATCGTTACTTTATGCGCAATAAATCGCATGTTACAGTGGCATTTGAACTTTTAGCCTGGAATGCAATTACGCGACATTTCCTTTCAAGAATGATTCTGTATACGTCTAATTGTAGGTTAAATCCGCGCGTTACATTATATTTATGTTTTGCGAAAGTCGTTTAATTGCGTTTATTTGACTGCAATTGTATTCGCTAATACAGATCAACAAGAAAAAAAATGAGATTTTTCATTAAATGATTAAAAAATCTGCATTTACGAGTTGCTTCATAAATTTTGTAAATTTTAACAAATTGGTTATATTGTAAAGCACAAAAATAAGAGATGTTATCTTCATATTGCAAACCGTATTGGATATATTCAAACATAATTATTTACATCATATTTTATTTAGTAATTTATGAATCATTTATGCGATATTTTAGTTACGATTGCTCCAATTAATAATAATACAGTCATGCGATATTGATAATGTTATCATAATGTTAGGAATCCCAGTAAGGATCGTGTTGCGATAATTTAAACACATTTAAACAAATCGAACTGATAAGTAATACTATACTTCCCACGTAAATTACACACATGCACTACATTTTCATGTAGGGAGGAGATATTTATAAAATTTTGAAGAATTTATTGTCCAACTGATTAAAACACAACTCAAAACATTTTATAAAATTTTAAGAAAATAATTAGCATTATTTTATTTATTTTTTAGCCATTTGTCTTTATTAAATATTATAATATTAGCGTGATATTAATGAAGCTTATCAGTTGTTTCCTATCCTGTGTGGGTGTGACAGCAATTTCTTATCGTGCAATATAAATAAGTGTGTCCGCCATCGTTCGTCATTTGTTCCCGTATTTATATTGTCAACTTAATAACATAATAATCATGTTACGATACATGTTAGTGATACTTTTATACGCGATAACGTATTGTGTGGCAACGGAAAATTCAGTTGCAACTGATACAATAATCAACGGATTGACAGGTAAATTAATAAAAAAATCATTGAAATATACATCTCACTTTGATAATTTACTTAAGATTTTAAAGAGAGAAAGTAAAGTAAAGAAGAAAGAAATATTTATATCGTAATTATATTATGTCATGTTAAAGTGAATCTTTTATTGATTTATTCTACGTTATATATACTCTATGGTGATCAATGTAGGCCAGGAAAAAATATCTCAATTTACAAAACTTTCCTGTAGCTTCAGGCAAATTATTACCAAACACAAATGGAAATTTGACTCCGGCACAGCAGATTATTTACATTTACGGGCCGCGTCAATGGAAAGCGCAAGACAGTAACAATCTCATCGAAAAAGCAGGAAGCGATTACCTTATTACACCTGGCATGGGTGCTCACAAACTTCATGCTCGCAAGTTGCCGTGGAACAAGGCTCGTAGAATTTGCATTCAAGAAGGGGGTGAGTTTCTAACAGCGATTTTATTCGATGACGACTCGTCGAAATTTCGATTCACGTTTCTATCATTTTCCGTGGCCAATAACGTTTCATCGTGTGAATCCTCTTTGCTGAACTATCTTTTATATCAGGAACACGGCGTCCAATGAGTCTAGAAATGTGCAAAAGTTAACGACTAATCTTGTTCACGCTTTCGTTGATGGATGGATTTTCAAATTTCATTGCCAGTCAAAAACGAATTAACAGCAAAAGTCACGTAATTTTATCGGATTAACACGAATCTGCCTGTCGATGTAGGTCATTTAGCTATCATTAATTCGAATTCGGAGGAAAAAATGCTGCAACATATTTTGGAAGAGAACAAAATAGCTCAAGCATGGCTCGGCGTACACGATCTCTATGAAGAGGGCGACTGGAACACGATCATGGATGAACCTTTGGAATCTACCGGCTACTCAAAATGGACTTTGAAAATTGCCAACGAGCCCGACAATTATAACGGGAAGCAGCATTGCGGAGTCCTGCTAAAGGACGGTGGAATGGATGATCTCGAGTGCACTGCGGCAGTTGCCTTTTTCTGCGAAATTACTTTCTGAATCAGCGAATCCTCATAAATCCTCATGTGAATGCGAGATCATAATCAGATGTTGTAACGGTATGCGATTTATCAAAGCTTATAATTAAATAGTCACTCCAAGATATGTTATTAAGATCAAATTAACAACGTCAGTAGCAACGTAAGCGTTTTCACGATTAATGGGGTCTATAGATTAATATTACAATGAAAGCGATTATAGGTCATAAATTCTATTTTTATACTAGCGATTATCTTTAAGAATGTTGAATATTGCCATGAAATATGTGCAAAATATGTTAAGAAGTGATGTAAGAAAACTATTATCTTCTTACAAAATATAAAAATTCTTTAGCAACAATACGTGCCTTTATCATGTACTTGATAGAACAGGCTAAAGGAAGGAATGATTGAAAAATAATATAATATGAACAAAATACAGAAAGAATTATTTGATTTTCTAGATTAATTAGTAATAGTTCAAATTATCGAAAAATCTAAAATGATTCGAATTATAACTAGAATCACTTTAAATGTCATCTCCGTTATTGAGAACATCAAAGTTGGGAGGACTTTAGAAGAGACTCGTTGCAATGTAAAAGGTCAAAGGGCGCACTTGTACTCCGCAATTCTCCCAATCTCTATGGTTTAGTTAGCCGCGTATACAAAAGATAATACTGAACACAAAGCTTTCCTCATCATAGTCCCAACTGGCGTTTCTTCATATCGGTTTGCATTCGTCGTGTTTCACGAATGAACGCCGGTGATCGGCAGATTACGATGACGAGATCTCTCGGATATTCTCTCCCTCACGGGGCCGAGTTCTCTCTTCCTCTCGTCCCCGATGAGACCATCGTTCGCGTTACGGGCATAGCGCCCGATAGCTACTCTCAAGCCGTCCTTATTGATTTTCCTGTGTAGGCGCACGCGCCATCCCGTTCTTGATTTGCGACAAGGGGGGTGCGGCTGTAACCATGGATCCCAGTGTACTCGCCACCATGGACAAGGACGCATTGAAGAAGCAGATCGAGAACATGAAGTATCAGGCGTCCATGGAACGGTGGCCCTTGTCGAAGAGCATCGCGGCGTAAGTGCATCGCGATGCCAGTCGAATCGTCATCCTCGTCGTCGCCGTCGTCGCTTGCGATCGCTAGTTGTCTATCGTTTTTCCTCCCTGCTCGCGTATCGTTTGCACACGTCTATGGGTACCCGAGAAGATCGTCACCCTTGCACGCAAGTGGCCCAGAAATCCTGCAATTTCTGCCGATTATAGATTCATCGGCGAATTTTTGAAGCGGAGTTTTCTTCGGGGATTAAAAATTAGATTGGAATTTATTACTTTTTGTTGTGATTCTCTTCTTATTATCATCAGATATCGTTGCATTTATCAAATAGCGAGCCTTAAATTATTCTTCTAAATTCTCATAAAAATTTATTTAAAAACGAGTTGCTCATTTATATATTTATTTTACACATAAATCTGACTTATCGTTATTTTTTATATTAATATTCAATATCGGCACATTGAATAGCCGCCATTTATTAAATTTGCATGATTTCTGGGATATATTTTTTAAATATTATCTTTTGTATAGTACTAGAATTTAGTCTGGGAAGCTAATTATACTTTTTTTTAATCTCTGCATCATTCGAACAAAATGAATTATCTTGCATTTATTTGGTATTAGATACAAGTGAATGATATAGAAAATAAGTATTTACTTTTATTCCTCATTTATTTTGTATTTGTATTTTGTATTTGTGATGTTATCCACTAATAATATATGTATATGTATGTATTTGTCCTATATGTTTGTAATATTTTATTTGTATCACTGTAACATTATACGCATAAGGTACATTTTTTTTCTTTCATTTTTAACACATTTTTTAGCTATTCTGGTCTCTGAATAACTGCTACGCATTTTTAACGTAATTTAAGTACACTCAATAAGAACTAGGTTCATGATCTCAAGATAGCACATTTAGTTTTTACAGCACGGGCGTGTCTACTTGCTACAAGCTTTTTTGAATCCTTCAGGTATACTTTATGTACAGAGCACGCGAAGGTTATTTAACGGTAACAGCTGTAGTTCCTAGCTCCTTAATAATCGATGTAATTTTCGCTGGTGCGTAATCGTAGAATGCCTTTCCAGATGAATTGGTTCGCGCATAAACCTATCGTAATACCATAATCACGCAGGTTGTTGTCGTTCAAGGTTCAACTATGTCCATTTCAGCTTCAGCTGAAGGATAACGTTATTAAAAATTGAAAAAAAATTCAATATTTTTTTATTTGTAATTATTAACCACTATTATTAATTCACAGGTAGCTTTTCTCAATTGCTTGAAATAGTAGAGCAAAAAAAGAAGAAAAATTAAAATATCGAGAAAATGAGATTTTATCTGGCTTGTCTAGAAGTAAAAAATATTTTATAAATTATATGATATTAAAAAGAACATAACAGCCATTTGACAAAATTTTTTAGACTTCAAGGATAGAAGGATTTTTAAATTTATCTTAAAATTTATTAATTTAAATTGTAATCGATATTACATTTTGGAAGGAGATTATCCAATAACTATTTCAGATATTATACTGGAACTTGGAGAATTTAACCGAATTTATGCGCGAAGTGTGGAAATGAATTTTTGCCGTTTATTAAAACTGCGATTACGCAAACCGAAATGTGCATGCTCCTGATCGTGGCGTAGGTGTGTTCCTGTGTTCCCGATCTGCGTTTTTTTCTCGCCTCGAAGCGCAGCGCCTTTTCCCAGATAAGTCATCTCGCGCGCATAAGTGCAATCGCGCGGATTGCCTGGCACACAGTCAAGGCTGAATTGTGCACAGCGTCCCCCGTGTTACGTGGAGGGACAGGATCTCCTTGGACGGCGGTGCGTGTCCGTGTTAATCGCGTTTTCGCGGCATACACGATCACTTTCAGGGAACAGCGCATTTATGTACGCAAATAGGAGATTTGCCGGACGCGAGACGAGAGAGAGAGAGAGTCCGCAAAAAAATCTGACGAGACTTATGACTCAATGATTACGATGATGACTTATAATTACAATGATCGACGATCGGTGATCTAATTGAATCGCAGCTGGTCCCGCTCGTCTCTCAACGTAACTTGACGGTTTCGTCACGCTCGAACGAAAGGAATCGCGCGGAAAGAGATCGCGCGAGGATTATCCCCGCGTCCGCTGCCAATCCATTCGGCTCCAGCTAATTATATCCTTTGCGTGTCGCGCTCTCGCTAATGATCAAGCGCGGCCGAGTTATTGCGAGATTAAACACGGCAAAACGCGATCGGCTCTGCGAATTTATCGGCTCACGTTCCGACTGATTTAATAGCGGCGTTAACGACCTTTTGCAGCTAACGAATCTACATGGAGAAAATATTGTATATTTTCTCTTGTATTATAAATTACATGAAACAATTGTACTCGAGTTAAAGATTTCTTTTTTACTTTAGTAGACAATTTCGATATTTTAAATTGTTTCGTTATAATATTCAAGTAATTACAATAATTCTTTTGTAAAACAAAATTTACGAATGTGCTCCGCTCTTGTTCTAAAAAAATTGTCCTTATTTTTATTAATATATTGTATATTTTCTCTCTTGTATTATAAATTACATGAAACAATTGTGCTTGAGTTAAAGATTTCTTTTTTACTTTAGTAGACAGTTTCGATATTTTAAATTGTATCGTTATAATATTCAAGTAATTACAATAATTCTTTTGTAAAATTTTTTGAGATTTATGAATGTGCTCTGCTCTTGTTCTAAAAAAATTGTCCTTATTTTTATTAATGTATTGTATATTTTCTCTCTTGTTTAAAATGTATTGTTATAATATTCAAGTAATTACAATAATTCTTTTGTAAAACTTTTTGAAATTTATGAATGTGCTCCGTTCTTGTTCTAAAAAAATTTCCATATTTTTATTAATATATTGTTTCGGAGATTCGTTCCCTGAATTATCACTAACAAAATTAAAAAATATTGATATCTGGTTATATACGATGCCGAATACGAGCGAAAGTGTCGATAACTTGTCGAAAGCATCCCCAGTCACCTGCACCGCGATATTTCGCAAAGATTACGTCAAGCGAGTACCGCGCGAGACGAGAGGGATCAGGAAGCGGGCGTGGAAACGTATCGTCGTGTTATCGGGACGCGAGATTAGGTCGATCGGCAAGGGATAAAAAGAAAGGAAAGAGGCGAAAAAAGGAGGCGACGTGCGCGGAGGGGGCGAAGGGGCGCGAGGGCGGGTGCTCCGCCGCCTTTCACCGGCTCGAGAAGTCTCGCGAGACCGCGGAAATTTTTTGCTTTCGCGCGCGCGATACTCGCCTCGAAAACCCTCGCCGCGAGAAACAACACCGCTCGGCCGCCGGTCTAAACAACCAGGCGGTTCCGCGTCGTTCCGCAAGTGGGATCACGCGCCGGAACAAGAAGATTGGCGCCCACTTCCCGCATGCCCGCTGGATCGTGTCGCCCATTAGCGATGCGCCCATGCGCCACGGCCGGTTTCTCGCTAACGTTCTAATTCCGGCTTAATTAATTAAAAGGAAATTAATTGAAAGAGCCAGCTGTACGTGCGACGGATTATCGAAATGATCGCGTGCGCGAAATATCGATGCCACGCCGGCGGCGGCGGCGGCGGCGGCGACGGTGCGTCTCGGTTCCTGAATTTAGGATGACCTCCTTTAAACTCGGCTGAACCCGACGCCTGTTGCATTCATTGGCACGCAATGTGGGTCGTTCTCTTCCGATACGCTCTTATTTTCGCAACAACGCCGTGGAAGTCCTACTATTCGCGGTATATTAGCAGCGTTAACGATTGTTAATAAATAATGAAATAGAATTTGGAATTTATAAAACAAATTATAATCGAAATGAGAGCACTTTAGAAGGGAAAGAAGGAGGACAGCGAAAGGGACACAAATTTTCTTTCTTTATCTCGTAATTTAGCTTAAAAGTTTAAACTTTCTTTCTCGTTTTTTTTTCTAGTTAGTTTCTCTTTTTTCAAGTTGGTTTCGTGTAAAACGCGCACGTACGCCTCTTTTTAAATTTTGTGACACGAATATAACGTCGGCGGCGCGCGAATGTTTAGTGAAACTGGAAATACTGGAATATCCCCCGGTATTTTTGTCAATCGATAGTTTCACTCGATCTTCGTGCATTAAATTGCGACTTCCATCGTCCGCCAGGCCGTAAAGACCAGACACGAAAGTGAGACAAACCGTGAATTCGAGCGTGAAGTGAACAGAATCGCATTCATTTCGTTTCTACGACTGATCCGCTACGACAGCTCTCATTTGACATCGCGACTCGCGACTCGGAGTCACTCCGATTTCGATGATTGCCGCTCATTATATAAACGATAGTCGCTAAATAATAGACGTCGCAGAAACGCGAATCGGTAACATTACGACACGGGTGTCGAGGGAAGGTCGTTCACCCTCACTTAAAAATTGCGCGACGGACGCTGATAAGTGAAAGTCCGCGGATTCCCGCACGAAACTCTGATAAATCAATATCGATCAAGCACGAAAGTGCTTGATTATTGTCATTGTGCTTGATATTAACCAGATAAAATTTATATTATGCAGTCATTGCTTAAGAAACTGAGAATACGAGAGAAATATTCTTTCCCTCGCTATATATTATTCATATAAAAAGAACCACATGGTTTTCCGCTCACATTGTGAAGATTAAAAAAAAAATACGTTTCGTACAATTTAGCTCTTCGTTATATATACATAAGTTTCTTTGCTCGGAATATTTATTCGTAATTTTATTCAGATTAATAAAAGCGAAGGATCTCTTCTGGATTCGCGCATTTGTTGAGAAATACTACTGTAGCTGCGCAAAGTGATTCTTTGTGCGTTGACCTCGTCATTCGTGCGCGTAAACGCTGCCTGCCTTGTCACTCAAAATAAATCGCGTATTTGTTCAGGTACACGACGCCGACGTTGAAGGCTTCGAGCGACAATGTTGGGCATAGTTTCCAGCTGTCGCGCGTCGTTCGTGCGCAATAGAACGCGGTGAAGGGTTAAATCCGCGCGCGCGCGTGTTTATATCCCGCGGGAGGGAATTCCACGGATATTTTGCGCTTGGCGAGCGTCATAAGCGGCGAACAAACTTCGAAAGCTTCGTGCCGTTGCCGCTTGCGCGCGGGTTCTCCTTGAACGCAAAATCGGCCGCGCGAGCGAGAACCGAGAGCCGTGAGTCCCTTTCACCGACTTCCTCGCGAAACGAGCGAGCGATCGACCAGCTGCGCCGGTCAGCCTCGCATCGGCCGCTCTACATGCGGAGGCGCGAACTTATCGGCGATCTACTAAATCGGAGGTAATGTATCGCGCGTGCATGAGCGCCTCGCGGGACCACTCTCCGGGAGATCCTGGAAAACGCCGGATCCGTGCCTCCGGCAAGTTTCGAGCGCGCGAGCATGGCATCGGCGTTCGCGCGATAACGAGAATAAAATATCTATTATCGAGAGCGAAATGCACGCGTAATAAATGCATCGATAATCTGATATATCTCTCTGCCTCCAAATGAAAAATATATTTATCAGAGAAGCCTTACGCAAGGATAATGTTACACTGAAAAAAAATTCTAGAAAGAAAACGGACGAAGCAGAAAGTCTCGTAGGATCGATCAAATACTCTGGTTATTATAATAGAATTCAATACTTTATTTATAAGAATATTTGATCAATCCTACAAGCTTTTCTGATTCGTCCGTTTTTAACCGGAATTTTTTTCAGTGTATATAATTTGCTGAATAAAACGATATCATTTTTATATTTTTATAAGGGTTTGATATAAATGTAATACATATAGTTTATATTATTTTTATGACTATAATAATATTCTGAAGTTTCTACATGAATACTTGGAAACGAATTTACCCAATCTTTTCCTGTACTTACATGCATGTTATGAATAAGTAAAAAAAAACGTACGACTGTACGAAGAGATAAAGGGTCGCGTAATGAGGAATTAATTCCACTAGAACGAATCACAATCGCACGTTTATTACGCCATAGTCTTAGGTAAGCCGTGTTGAGGTAGTAACGCATGCTACCAGGTTGCAATTTCAGCATTACGCGAGACTGATGCACGGCGGCTTGACCCTCTTATTCTTCTTCTTCTCGGCAGGATGCGGGAGTACGTGGAAGAGAACGAGAAGAATGATCCGCTGATACACGCGCCCGACAAGAAGAACAATCCCTGGGCCGAGAAAGGCAAATGTATAATCATGTAATCGGGGTCAGAGCGGAGGAAGGGCAACAGAAGAAGAAGGAAGTGTGCATACAAACCGAGGAACAGAGGAGTCGGTCGTTCATCCGCGGCAAAAGGGAATCTCAGGTAGAGATCGCGAAAAGGGGGAGAGGTGGGAGAAGGAGCGCAGGAGGAAGAGGAAGAGATGCCGGTAGACGTCCGTTGCGATTCGATCGCGGCTCGCGGATTCGCCCGATCGTCGGGGCGATCGTCGACCGGCACTGTCGAAATAAAAGCGTGGCACGTCGCTCGAAGATCGGACTGAAGCAGATCCGTTTTGCCGGACCGTTCCGTTCCTCCGGGACCGTTCTACGATCGCGCGGCGTGCGGCTTCGCTGGTCAATTCCCGGTCTGTGTCGTTCCGCGAGGTATATCGTTATCCTTCATTATTAAAGATATCCCAAGGTAGCTCAAAGCCCTGTGCATCGATCGGCCCGACACAGACAAGAAAGGATCGATATACAAAAACGAGCAAAAGAGAAAAGGAACGAAAACGCTGTCGTATAATCGATCTTGTGAGGCAATCGCGCTGTTAACGGATTCGCGTCGAATTCAAACGTTTTGCATTGGCGAAAGTATCGGGGAGAGCAGAGACGAGAAGCGAGAAGAAAAAAAAAGGAGGAAAAGCGGAAAATCTGTCGGATGAACCACTTCCGCCTGGATCGATCGACGTTGAATTAACTGCCGCATGCCGCGCGACGTCGCCCCTTGCACATCTCATTTGCCGACGCACTTGCCGTGTAAAACTCTCTCCATTCACCGATCAATCCATGAACGTAATTTATTCTTAACGTTACGTGTATACATAAATCTATATATTCGTATTGTACGAACATAGAGTTATTGCTACAATAATAATTATGATTACTCTTGTATGTATCTCTGCGCGAATTTCTTACGAAAATATATATAACGTGACCAGCGACTGAAATCCGAATCCTGTTTCCTGCATTCGTTATTCGCCTCAGGGAAATGCGTGCACGGCGGAACGTCAAGTTCTCGATTGAATCCTCAATTTAATGAAATCATTTAAAATGCGACCGAAATCGCTGCCGCGAGATGCCATTCGATTCTCTCTTTCGCTTTTTCTCTTTCTTTGTTGTCGTCTGACTAGTTGCTAACCGTTTCTACTGACAATCATGATATTCGCCCGCAAGATTCTGGAATCGCTACATTTTCTGCTTTAATTTCTATTTATTCAGATGCGCGCATGAGATTCCACAATTGCTAAAAATTCTCCGCGTCTTAATTTCTTATTAATGTATATAAAACTTATTAATAAATGACAAGCTGTTCTATCGTATTGCTATTTTTATGTTCGAATCAGTGAAATGTAAACTGCGTGAATACGTTTAATAATTAATTACTATTATAAAAAAGAATCAATACTTCAATTTGCCAAAAAAAAGTGTTACAAACTTGTGAGATAACTTGTATAGAGAAAGCATGTATCATTATTTGTAAGAATCCTGGAATTTATTGAGATAAAAAAAACATTCTCAATGTATATGAAAAATAAAATGTGATGATATAATATTGCAAAAATAAAGTTGACTGGAACGCAATTATCAATTAATAAATGTATGGAATTTGATTCAGTAAATTCTGCATGCTTTCTAAAAGAAGCTGTTTCGTTTCGTGTTAGATTTATTTAAGTAAAATTGCTTTTGTTTCATTATAAATAACAGATGTGTGAAAATATATATGTATATATACATAAATGTTTGGAAACATATTTTTAGAAATTTAAAATCAGGTATCCTTTTGTATAAGTGAACTCTATACAGTTTAAACGTTTTTCAGATTATTCGCAGTACAGCGTGTTTTGTTGTTGGCTCCAATTTCGTAATATAATCCAGAGTAATTTTTAAAAACAAACTGTATTCTAACTACTTTTGTTTCACGCAAAACCTACAGCGTGAGTGAGAGCTAAACGCGAACGCAAAACCACCAACAAAACCACGTTCCGAGAGTTTATGCGCTTTAGAGACGGTACTTGATACGTTCGCGCGAGCGCGCGCGCGGTTTTGCCCGGTTGCGTTTGGCCGTCTTGAGAGCCTATCGAAATTACCTTATATAAAATCTCATTTAAACGATAGAAGAAGCCTCCAATTTGTTGCGCGCCATAATCGCGTCAGGTACTTGAAATCAGGGGTTTCCAGTCACGAGCGTATTGGGTAATCCGTCCTGACATGCGGAAAGAAACGTGGAAGAATATAACAAATAAACTCCCCTTCCCCGCCTCTGCGGAGAAGTAATTTTCAAAGCCCAATAATCTTATTATAATTTATATTATAACCGCGAGCGGCGAGGTTCGAGGAAAAAGGGTTAACGACCGTTTCGATAAATTGCAGCGCGCGCGCGCTGTCCGAGTAATTTGTATTTCTCTATAACACTAATTATGCAGATACTTACGGATCGTTAGGATCGCCTGACGGCGGAGAGAAAGGAGCGACGAAGGTATTTTCATACGGGAGAAGTATTAAAATTTTTACACAAGTAAGTAACGGGCGAAGACGACCGGAAAAAAAAGGAAATGAAAAGCGGGCAGGAGACCCGCGAGGGAAGAATCGCGAGAGTCGCTTTCGCCTCTTAAACGAGCGTCTAAGAATGGACAGACGGTTTGTGCTTCCACGACAGTTAGCGACACGAATTAGAATCTCTCTTGCTCGCGTCCTCTTCCTGGCAGTCATTATGTGCGATTAATTTGCGAAATAATTCATCATAGTAAGTTGGCGTTGTTTAGAGTCGTGAACATTGTAGCGTGTTACATACAATTAAATTCAGTTTACGTTCAAGGTGCCTTGGCATAAATAATTACATGTGTCAGAACTTGAAAAGAAGATCTGGACGCAGAAGAGCATTACGCGTGCTCGTGTGCGTTTAAGGTTTTGAAATATGACTATTATCAATTGTTACAAGTTGTACTATGCAAATTGAGAAGAAAGAAGAGGTAATGCTACATTATTGGAATGTTTAGAATGAATCGTTGCTCATTTGCAAAGCCTGCCTCTTCGAGAAATGGCATTCAGAAGAAATGCTTGCTCCGAAAGTAATTCACGTTGGTTTCCTTTCTCAGCGAAAGTCTAAAACTTCAGTCTTAATTACATTAGTCTTTTGGAATAGGTAATTAGAGCGATACGATCAGAGTAGATCAGTAATCAAGAACTAGACTTCACGGAAGCTCATTAAGCATGGGTTTCTTCCTTATATGATTCATTTGCTTATGTATTATAATATTTTAAAAACTTAAATGTTTTATTATAAATTACATAATTTATCTTTTATTTTAATTTGAAAAATAAGACGGAAAAATTTACTGTAAATAATTAATATATAATATATAATATTTAATATTGGTTGAGATGCTCGTCATATATTGGAAATGACCTGACGTTTTGAATCCACTAGAAATTTCTTTATCGATCTAAACCGATTTTAGATTATTAACGCTAGTAAGTGCTGCACCATATGGATTATATATCGTGCACAACTGTTATATAGAGTAATCACACGATCGCCGTCGACAATTTGCTGGAACATTTCCCCAATTATACTGCAAGTGTTGCGACATTTAACCGATCGATTACGTGTATACTAGTCGCATTATGCAGCAGTTATGAGTTTATATTAAAGTGCATTTGTGTCATGCAGTGACGAAGTTCATTGACTTTTTATCGAATCTATCTATTATTTATCGTTCCGCTTCCTTTTCTTTATTAATATAGTGCTTCAGATAATCGCGGAAATGTCACACGTTTTTCCATTATTTATTAGAATTTCATAATGCAATTAATTTTAATATCTATTTATATAATGAAAAAAGGCAGAGATTTTAATAGATACTGATGTATACTTGTTACACGCTTGCTTTAACCAACAATTACGCAATTACGCTTTATTTACACCATGCTATATCTTTACGTTTCTTTCACGAGCATTTTTATTATACCCGAAATGATTTGAAAAATTATGCTAATCATTATTTTTATCATGTGAAACAATTGCATAAGTTGCTGAATTACTATTCATCGTGTTATGTGTGTACCTTTCGTAATGACGGTTATAAAATTTCTTCGCATGTTACGCGCTCAAATTATTAATTTTGTTGTCATTAGGTGAGACACACTCTCACATACACACACATTAAACATACTGTCTTGAAACACTTTTGCCAGCGCCGATCCTTCGCGTCATCCCGCGCGACCGATTTCCAGCTACAGCGCGCGCTATCGCTTACTATACGCAAAATGAAAGGCGGCTTTAATTGCCATGGTTGTCACACCAAAAACCGTTATTATACGTTTTCGTCGTAGACCATTACCGCAGCTTTTGCCGTGGCTGTGATATCTTTGTTATCATCGCCGTCTAGAGGTGTGCCGCAAAATTCTACAGAGTGTGCAAGGAAGAGAGAGTGTACTCTTCGTTCAAGAAAGAAGAGGGAGGTTGGCGAAAAGAGAGAGAGGAAGGGAGAGAAAGAAAGAGAGAGAGAGAGAGAGAGAGAGAGAGAGCAATACGGCTAGAGAGAGGGAAAATGAAAGAGAGCAAGTGAGCGAGAGAGAGAGAATGACAGTGAGCTTGTTCGCCACACCAGTCAGTGTTTCTCGAACTGCTGTCAGTGACAGTTCCCCGATCATGCGTCGGCGGATCCTCGATCATTGATCCGTGTCAATAATCGAGTCAATAATAACCTTCCTTTTTTTTTTCTTTCTTTCTTTCTCCGATCTGCCGGCAATTCTATCGCGTTGTTGAGTTTTCTCTCCGTTTGTACTGTTCTCCCAATTAATAAGACGATACCCGGAGGATCTTTCGTCGGTTCTCTACTCTCACGCGGTGCTACAAATCACGGACCGTTGTTGTTGTTGTTGTTTTGAGTAACTGGAGCAATTATGGTAAGTACAATTTTATTATCATTGTTATAGAATCATTAATTGAGCATAAATGTATTTTCATCGTCACTTTTATATAATTCAAAAACGAATTAAGAAGCACTAAATTTCTCTGTATTTTTCTTCATAATTCGCAAATTATGAGTAGAAAATTGCTTTCTGTAATTGAAAAAAGAATCTATTAAATTTAACAAAACTATTTACTAAATAATTGTGTAATTAAAAGATTGAGTTAAGTTTAATTAATTTTTTGTTAGAGACAGTAATTCTTTAAATCAATTCTATTTGCGCGCATTGGGTAAGAGACAATTTCTTGGCTGGCGATCTCGATCGCCCAGATCTGTCAGAAATCTTCCAGCGGAGAAAGAAAGAGAGATCGCCCGAACGATTTACTCCAATATCGCGATTATCGCGTTCAATAGAGAGATGATCGAAATCGTTTTCTCAACGAAGAGATATTCGCGGCCGGACATCCCGTGTCTGACATGTTTTTCTTTTCCACGCAGCTCCGTTCTCAAGCCGTTTAATCTTCTTGTACGACGAAGTTATTACATCACGCATGAATTTATGAGAGACCACCCGGAACCGGTCCCAAAAAAAGTTCGTGTAAAATTAAGACGGCACCGCGATCGCTGATCTGTCATTTGACGCCGATTTGATAAATCAATTGTACACACTCGTTGGAATAACTTAAAATTTATATCGATATTTTTGCCGACAAACCCAAATGAATTTAAATGACAAACTTGAAATCAATGAATGTTTGTCAATGTGCACTATCGATCTATCAAGTTCGTTACGGATACTTAAATGATGATTATCAAATTGGAAACGATCAACTTAGCAAGCATATCACGGTGATAAACATCGAGTATCGCTATTTATTGTTAGACTTTCACACGGATTTCGTGATATTCGTATAAAAATCTAAAAATTCATTTAAGCTATAGATATATATACACACAATGAGGATTCTGCAGATATCTACGCAGGTATCTACGCATCCGCATTTCACACAAACATACACATACACACATACATCGTCAGAACTTTCGGTAGAGAACTTGTTTTGCCCTTCCGGGTTATACCTGTAAATCCTCTCACTTTCGTCGTGCGACGACCTCGAAGTATTTTTTTTTCTTTTGCTATAACGATATAAATCCTTGCCGAACGGCGGCATCGAAGTCACCGAGTGGTCGCGTGACACCTTCGCCGCGCGTAGGCGAAGAATCTCTTCGCTATGGATATGCGAATAGACGCATAAAAAATGAATATATCTCATCGTAACTTCATTCGCTTTACGTATCGTTACAATATATATATACAAGATGCACCTGTTCGCGCGCTGCAAGAACGCAAATCCGCGAGAGGCGTAATTGAATCGCTCGACGAACTTTTTCACTTTTTACTATCATTTATCGTTTTCTCAAATCGTGCAATCAATACTCTTTCATTCGAATCGAGTTAAATGACTTACGTGATCAGGGCATGGATATTAAGATAGTAATTTAAAAATTTTTCTTCTTCAAAAATACTTTGTACTCGCATAAATTATGTTGTCGATATTTAATTGCTTAAATATCAAGCAAATTATTCCAATTATGACTTGGAAACATCGTTTCGCAATAATCATTACAGATCTATCGTACACGTTACAACTTTCTATCCCATCCTGCCACGCCTCGAAATATTATCGAGTTAAAAATCATTTAGCGTACCGATGCTAACGGTAAATGAAATTGCTGCAGCAGCTTAAAATATTTTTAATTTATATAAAGATATTAATATTTTACTTACAAAGTTATGACAAAGTGATTGAATGTTTGTCAAAATCCCGATCTTTTTATTTTTACTTAATATAAGAGAGACATCTTCTACCGTACGCGATTCGAAATTCGCTCATACCTTCGTCGCGATCACGGGATACAATGGATTGCGCTGAATTATTAATGAGCGTCGCTAATCGTGACCAACCGGTATAACGGTAAGGAAAGAAAAAGGAACAGATCCGCTTCTTTTTTTCTGTTACATCCAGCGGTGAAACTTCCGAGAATCGGGTTTTACAACATTTTGCCGTCGCAACACTTTGACATTCACTCCTCCGTTATTACGGCGACGAACCGTTTATTCCGAAATCGTTTCGGACATTTCGGTGTACGTAAGATACTGGTAGACTTCTTACAGGTGGAAAGGATTTATAAAGCTCTCTTACAAGATAATCGCGCTAAATAGAGTCAACCTTTTTAGAATTAAACGCAACGCTCACGGTTTCTATTCGTTTCGAGCATCTACACTCACTGCCAAGTAACATTTCCATATCTGTGTTTAGCGAACGTTGAACTGGATCTTAAACGACGATAAATTTGTTGCTCACTTCGCCGGCAAATACATTTTCAAATACAAGTGAGACATTTGTTGCGCGCTGCAGGCACTTTATGCGCACCCGCGGTATATCTAGATATGTAGATTCGAGAGATAGGAGATTCGGCGAAATCCTTTCAGAAAATTATTCCGCCAAACTCCGGAATGCGAGAAACTGGTGTGCAAAACCGACAGTATGAAATGTAATTTAATCACGCTGCAAAGAACCGGGCGATACGCGTTTCGCACCGTCAGCGACTCGGCGAGTGAATGTAAGTAAGTGCTGGTACCTCGGGGTGGGCTTCGATAGAAATTCCACCGGATTCCACTCGGCTTTCTAGTGCGATTCTTTTCCGCGGGGTTACGCCGCCGCATCGTACCATTTATCTCAAATTATCGGAGTGTGCGACCTAAACGGGTGCTCGACGTCAAGCTGTCAAGAGGAAAGTAACAGCAACGATTACGTGTGCGAGACAATGTTTTCTTTTTAGTTACTCGAATTTTAGAAAAAACTCGAAAACTTTAGAAAAACTTAGAAAATACATCAGCGTGCAATCAACAAGGCTCTAAATATCTTCCACTGAAAAAGAATTCTAGTTAAAAACGGACGAATCAGAAAATCTTGTAGGACTGATAAAATATTCTAGTTATTATACTAGAACTCAATACTTTAAAACTTATAATAACCAAAATATTTAATCAATCCTAATAAGATTTTTCTGATTCGTCCGTTTTTAACCAGAATTTTTTTTCAGTGCGTATCTCGAGATAAATGGAGTATTTTAATTCTTTATTAAAGAAGAATCTTTATACCTCTATTTATTATTGCTATTTAAAAATCTCGTTGGACATTATTAAAATAAAAGCCACTACTGCGAAAATATGTGAATCTTGTTATTTTTTAAATTTATTCTTCAGTAAGTAAACTTTATGCTGCAAACGCGCGGGCACGTTGGAAATCTTTTCCGCCGGAAGTGAGATGAGAGGACGGGCACAGAGATTGTCTCTAGAATATAAAGTTGCATTGCAAGAGAAATGTTAGCGCGAAGACGTGAAAAAAGGAAGTATATTCAGGCCACCCACGTAGCGTATGACTTGTCGTGTTTTTCGCACGGGAAACCGTTGAAAATTTCATAAGCGCGCATAACAAAATCCGATGGAAGTGAAAGGATAATGCGTGGAACCGAACATATATTGGAAGAGCGTAAAAAAAATTCTAGAAAGGATTATGAAAGATGAAAACGCGAAAACGTAAAAAAACGGAAGAAAGTACCTAACATTTCAGAAAATTAAATCATATTATTTGTGAAAAGAAATATTTAATTAGATGCAAAAGAATGTTCTCTTAAATGTCCAAAAACAGAAATTAACAATTTTATTAATTAATTTAAATTTATAACTGAGAGTGACTTGTCATTAAATAGAAAATATAAGAAACCGCTTTAATACGACTAAAAGATTTAATGTCCACTCGCGTCTTTGAAATTATGAAAATGAGAGGCCCCCGTGATAATAATGGAATTGCAATGACAAGTGGAACAATAATACCTACGATGAGAGAAAAGGTATAAAACGGCGTGGAAACGGCGGTTCAATTACGCAGTCCACAACGTTCAAGTCTGCTGCTTTCCAACGTAACCTACATACGCTTATATCTCTGCCTAAAGAAAATGAAACCCTTTTTAATCTTTTTATTAACGTGCGTACATAAAGTGCTCAAGAAGAAAATCGTACATAAAGTGCTCAAGAAGAAAATCGATACGGACTGATTAATCAAACATTTTTTCTTAAAAAATATCGTGCGAACTGTTTTATCAATATTAAACGGCACTCTAAAAATCCAATTTAACAAATAATAAATTAAACAAAAGATTGTTTGTTTTATAACAATTTTATAGCAATTATCTTATTGTAATTAGATTAAATATTGAAAAAATAATGGAATAAAATTGAGATTATTGAATTACAAATTAAACACTGAAAGTTGTAAACCGTTACATGCATATCATTACATATAGATTTGAATTTCGTTAGTAGCGAGTCATCGCAATTCCCGATAGATAGACGTCGAGTAGGAAGAAGTAGGAAGTCAGTAAGCTGTCTTCTACAAATCAGCAATATGTCCCGTAGCAGGAAACCAGTGGAAGTTTCATAAGCGCGCGACAAGCCGCGCGCGGACCGCCGAAAGCCCCTCCGGCGGAAGTCAGGTGAAAACGGCTTGTGAACGTGCGTAGCCTGGAAACGAATCGATACGCACGCATCGAGAGACATATTTATAGTGACAGGTCGACGTCGGCTGGCAATTTTAAAACAAATCGATTCCGCTCGCCGACTACTAGATAATTAGTAATAAAGAGGTAAAAGCGAGATAGTTTTGCAAGTCGGAAATACTTGGGCGCGCTCGCATCTTTATTTTATTTGCAATTTACGTCGGCACAATTTATGTCGTCTTACAATTAAGTCAAATTAGCTGATGCATAAGCTGATTATTACGATGATGATAATCGCAAGAGAAGTTGTTATTCACATGATAGATGTAATTTTTATGAGATGCTTTCATCTTGAGCCTCGCTGAATATCGGCGAAAGTTTCGATCCCATCGTAGATACACGGCGGCGAATTGGCCGTCGAGTTTTGCTCGGACAAGAGCGGATTTTTTTGCTCGGTGTCGAGCTGTTTCCAGGTTAAAACGCGTTCGGGCGCGACGTGTTAAACAGGTTGCCTTTATGTAAGTCTCAGCGCAGCGAGTATTGTGTAGATCACCGCGTCATCGCGTCGCAGCGATTCTGAAACCAGGAGCTTCGCGCTGGCGTTTAGATCCGTTTAGATTTCAATGTCCAAGGATGGCGAAGGGAATTCGCGATGGGGAGAATGTTTCGATACGTGCGAGACAGGGATCTCTTTGAAAATGTAATGCAGCTGTGTGTGTCCGAAGGATAGCAACTGATAGCGATCCTGTTTTGGCGTTGAAAGCATTGCCGATCGCTAAATGTATACGAGGCAGGAAATCATTGGAATATCGACACGATGTGTGAATTGTTATCCATGTAGAAAGATATATCGATCAGCTTTTAATCGATAAAAAACACGAAGAAGAAATCGCCTGAAGAATCTTTAATTCGCACGTAGATGTTTTCTAATTCGGTAATTCTGTAAGAAAAGAAGAAATTGCATGTATTCGAATGAATTTTCTTACGAAAGTACCGCACGTAGATTGATATCTTATACGTCATTCAAGGTTAATTAACTTGGAAAGTGAAATTCGTCGCTACGTGCTGTTTTTTTAAGTTGCTCAATGTACCGCGCCTTTCCAGGCGTTGTTTTCTTCATTATTCTCATAGCATCGCGTCGGAAACCTTGCGCGTGGAATAACGAATGTTTATATTTTTATTTTGTGGTATATGTCTCTCACGTTAACATGAAATGAAGAGATAATGCTGGACACATACAGAATTACACTTACCTGACATTTACAAAGATCTAGTTAAAGCAAAAATATTTATTATCAGAAAACATACCTGGAAAGTTCTTAATATTATTAAGTTCAATTATTTTGTTAGAATGTTTTTATAATTTTATAAAAAAAACTAAATTTAAAAAAAATAATTCAAAAATTATATCATGTATCATACGAAGTAAGTACATAAAATTGATGTTTTTCGTTTTTGTTAATTTATATTGTCATTTTATTATTTATTGCAAAGCAATGTACATATATTTAATAATATACAAATGAATATATATTACAAAAATATTTTAGTTGTGAGATTTGGTAAACTTATTCAAATGTTTGCTTTATGACAAGATATGAGATCTCGTAAGACATGAGATCCCTCTTAAAGACACTTTATATAAATGTTACACGAGCACATGCATGTCGGAACAAAGCGTACGCTTTATTCATGGGAAAAATGAGAATTGCCCGCTGTTTCGAGTCGCAAGAGATAGGCTTGCAATCTGTGGGCAAATATCGTGAGATGAGAAAGAAAGATCGATTTTCAACTGATAAGCGAATAATTACATTAATTCGCTGTGAAGCAATGCATTTTTATTCTAATAAGACGTAATAATGGGCCACGAGCGAGCGATTAGAAAAGTTCCGCGAACGGAATGAAAAAGCGGCGAAATCTCATGTGAAATATTAGAGACGAGCACTACAGTGTGTAACTGTGACGAGTATGAAAGAAACTGTGCAAAAAACCGGTGTATTAACAACAATTTATTTAACATTTCTGTTTGTAATCCAATTAATTATTTTTAATTATTGTTTTATTTTAATTCAATAAAAGTGTAATTATTTAATGTGAGATAAATATTAATGAAAAATTTTTTAATGCGATATTATTAATTTATATGTATATACTTTTATTACGTATTAATATTAATTATTAAAATAAATTCTAACTATATTAAAATTTATTTAAGTATAACTATATTTGCAATGTTATACATACAAATTGGAGCTAATTTAGAATTTGTAATTTATAAGACTATACTATGCTATAAAAATGCTATAAAAAGAAAAGATAATTTTATTCTGATGAGCGTTTCTCTGAAATATTTGTAATTTATAAAGACAAATATATATTTTTGATACAACTGACGAATCTTATAACAACTGTACTTCATTATATGAAAAAGATTCGCTGTCTTTATAAGTTATCAATGTTTGGAACGCTTTGGAATTTTAACACATCAACGGAATACCATTTAATTGGAAAGTTTCTGGAAGAAAAAAACGGGGAACAAATTGTTGAACCGTGAGAAACATTAAGAATATAGATTGTACTTTGGGAAAGTTTGGCGTAACTATTGAACGTATGAACTAACGGAAATGATTAGACAAATAATAGATAGTTTCTTTTCTTTTTATACCGTCGGCACTTTCACCTGAACCCCGGGTTAAGCGTTAATTGGCTGTTAATGAGCGCGATTCCCTCTTCTTACGAGTTTTGTAAAAAGTTTAACGCGTGCCCGTAATTCATATTGTTGCACGGGATGACAGACATGGCATTATCGGCTGCATTACGCCGATGCGATTGCACGGTGATCCTCGCGTTCTAATTACACGATAGGGTAAGCAGTAAACCGAGGAATGAGGAAACCGTGTGGAAAAACGGACGATTGTGCATCGATGCGGCTGTAATAAAAACTCTGAACGCCACGGAGTATTTACATGTCGCAGCTGCAAAAGATGCGAGTCCGCTATCTTGTATAATGCAAGATGTTTATAACAGTAGTAATTTTTAATAATAGCTCCGTTTCGTCTGGCCGTATCATTTAGAATAAATTGTTTATCTGAATATAACATGTGTATTTATGGTTTCTAGTAACATGCAATTCTGCAAACTGTTTATAGCAGTTATAAAATTTTAGCTGATTTTAATGGAAGAAAATACTGTAACTTATTAAATTGCTGGACAAAAAAATGCTGGCTGATTAAAAAAATTTATTTAAGATAATGTGATATGTAAGCTATAAATATGCAATATAATTGCACAAGCCGGTAACTTTTAACGAAATTAAGCAAAGATAATTTTATATTTTACAGGTCAAGTTTTCATCTGTTTTCAGGTCAAGTGTTAATTATTAGTTAATTTGCAATCTTGTTTTAAAATAAAAGGATTTCTCTCACCTGTACACTAAATTTAAATTTAGTTGAAAGTAGGAGGAATTGACAGAGACCGCTAATTAAGCGTGAACTTGTAGTCCAAATTCCAAATGTGCAAATTAGCTAGCGTGACCTCAATGGAGTTTGCTTAATTAAATTACGAATAAATAACTGCTTCATCGCGAGAGAATCTTATGCTTTCACGCATAAGAAATGTTCTGCTCCTCTGACAATAATAATAGATTTAGTCATGTCGAATGAATCTCTTTCACTATGAATAGATTAACGCTGGTACACAATATGAAGAAAGATAATTAGTCGTAATTATAAACCGCGTGCCATTGCACGCCGAAATGAAGATTGAAGGTAAATGTTCTAAGGTCGCGGCGAGTAAATAGAAGAAAAGTGTCATTAGAGCACGCTTCTTTGTACTAGCTTCTAGTAATTGTTACATCAGCGTGCAATGTGCAAATTACCGTTAATGCGTCGTATATGTATGCGCCGCAGCGGCGGGAGAGCCTCGCCTTTCAAGTTTTCATAATCGACCTGACGCGACGAGAATTATTGCTCGGCGCGATTGTAAAACACCATGAACGGCTCGCTGTTCTGTCATCCTGACAAATCAGGCGACGATTTACATTTAATTGTCGCAGACCTTCGCCGTTCTCTCTCTCTCGTGATCAGACCCTGATATTATTGCTGCCGACACGCAAGATTAATTTTTCACCCGTCACGTTTTCGCGAAATGCAAAATGCAAAATGATGCTGTTAGATTGATCAATAAAACAACATTGTATAAACAATATTATAAGCATAAGGACGTCGGCAAATCTGCATAAGATTCTGTGATTTGCATAGTTACGCGGATCATAAAATACAGAGCGAGAACAGAGAAGCCTTCGTAAGGAAAAAAAATATAATGTAATATAGCATAATTACAGTTTTATGAAAGACTTGAAAGACTTGAGAAAACTAGAAAAAACTAATTTCTTATCCAAAGTGTCCCAGAATGATGTCCTTTCAAACGCTAAGAAAAACGGGGATTATTTCAATACTAGGATAATTATAAAATTATTGAATATTATTGTTAAAAAGATTCTGCAAATTAAATAAGCAATGACATTTTATTTTTAATTTCTTTCAAGTAATTTGATTAAAAAGACTTTCTGTTTTATTGAAATTAGATTAAACCTCTTCTGAAAATATTGTATTAAAAATTAATTATAAATAATATAGTCTGCCGGAATGTTCTTCTAAGGAAAAATTAGTTTAAGAAATTGGAATGTCAATATTAGAATAATATGTGATGATTGTGGAACGGCGCGTGTACGCATGAGAAATAATTTTGCATGACTTTGATTTCCACTGAGTTAGATATGCAGTCACTGCCTAGAAAGTCTACCAAGCTAGCTGAATCTCGGCAACAAAAAAAATTATTTACAACCGGTAAGAAGAAACGCGCGCCAGTTGAAAATCGTGTTTTAGCTTTACGCATTGAGTGAATATAAGCTTTCGCTCAATTTCTGCCGCCATACAGCAGTAACTGTGTCATCTCTGCAGACCTACATTCTACAAGGTAAACAGATTAAAATACATATGCATTTATTTGAAGATATTTTAATACTTGTTATTGACAGCCTGTTTGTTTATCTAAGTGCGACAATAAATTGCGACGTCTCTAATATATATGTATTGGCTTGCGTTATGAAAATAATTTTAACTTAATAATATAATACATACAAAGCCTTTTTTGTACATTATTTAGATAATTCAAAGTTTCATGTGTAATCATCCTATAAATTACGAAGAGATAAATATTATGATTTAACTGATTGTGAGTCTTCCGGATAAGATATATGTAGATATAAAAGATAAATAGCGATTCTATTGGACGAACAATAATTTCTCAATGAGATTTTTACTTTGACCAGTTAAACAGGTCATCCAGAAGAAATTAATATAATTATCCATGAGAATGTAGTATTAAATAAATGTGAGGGAAACGAAAGAGAAGAAAGAAAAAGAAACATGAAATTACCTTTCAATGAAAGTACACATAATGACAAAGCTGTCATCTCTTCCGTTTCACCTTCTTCTCCGCGCATCTTCTCCGTCTTGATGACTTCCAAGTCTCTAATTTTGATCTTCGGCCGATTGCAAAAACCACAATAACGGAGAGTGGTTGGAAAACGAGGCTGGAAAACATGCCGGGGGCGGGCACGGTGAAAAAAGAATGGAGAGCGCGAAGAGGAAAAAGGAGCGCAAGGCTCTCGAGAGCCGTACAAAGGAGGTAAAACGTAACCAACGCGTGAAGAAGGGAAGCCACGAAGCACATGACGGAAACTCACAATACAAGTTTCACTCACAGTCTCAACTAAAGTAATTCAATGTGGAATGCACTTTGGGACGTAAGAATTCGACGGCAAATGGGAACGCTTGAAAGTAGAAAATGATCAAGAAAAATAAAGGATACGTGAAAGGATGACATAATTATAAAAGTTTATAATTCTTAATTTTTTATTTGATCTATAAATCTATAAATTTATTATCTATAAAGAAATTAATCTTTATAAAAAAATATAGTTTTTTTTAAGAATGTAAGTTTCATTAAAATGCAATCAAACGCAAAAGAACAAGTACGTTTGTGGTAAAACGCACATTATAATTTACGCGTAGATAAATACGTAATAGAAATTTTATTTTAAATAAAATTTTTTATGACGTGTACGTTTCATAAAAATATCTAAAACTATACACACAAATAAGATGTAATAAATTATCTTTATTCATATTGGCGACGTAATTTATCTTTGCTTTTGCTTTGCGATATGTAAAGAAATTTGTAGTTGAAACGAAGGCAAACGCATAGATGAAATAGCTCGTATTTAGAATCGCTGATGAAGCGGTCGTATTAATAGTTGTGTCGTGCTTATGACCGTATGGCGGAAACGTTTCTAGTTTATGCGAGAGGTCGACGACAGTAATTCGATAAGGAATATGCTTGGAACGTTCCGGAATTCGAGCAGAAATAAGAAAGCTTGACGCCACGGAAAACAATATTAAGATATAACAGAAAGCCGCTATTACGAGAGAAATTTGCCATTAGCATTATATAAAATGTGCAACATTAGGAAATATTTAACCCGAAACGCATTGATGTAAGAAAATGACATATTTGACTCTCAAAACAAAGGATTATATAAATTAATATCAATTAAGATTACATTTATTAAAATTGCAAATAAAGTCTTTAAATTAATTTAAAAAATTTAAATTAAATCGCATTTATTTATGAAGGTAATATTTAACAGTTCCGTACTATTTCTTTCTTTTTAATTATTTTTATTATTACATAAATAATTTGAATACACAGATTATGAACAATTACAAATATAAAATACGTTAAATAATTGTGTCAGAGATTTAAAAAGAAAATTGTGACGAAAGCTGCGGGAAGAGCATTCAAAATGTTAAATAAGTCACAAGAAATTTATAGTACCGTTACTAAGGGCAGCGACGATAAGCGTACGCGAAGCTAACTGAATGAGAGCGCTCGAGTGTAAACCAGGTAAATGTAACGAGGTAGCATGGCACGGTCGAAAAGAAAGCCTAGCACAATACAAACCGGTAGAAATGGATTTGTTGCATCTGAACGGTACTCCTCTTCCACCACTGCGCGCAAGATCGCATGACTCACTCTGGAATTCTGGATTATCTAATTTTGAATTAATAATGTGCTCCGGCCAGACAAATAAATTTAACTAGTATATTGAACATGACATAACGCTGCAAGCTTAATAATTAATTAGAATCAAAGCGCTGATTTAGATTACAAGCTACCATTATCGTATTCGCTATCAATCGCTGATGATATATTCTTCATCATTAATCAATTACACGAACGTGTGCCGTCGTGATGAAAATTGTAGACGACATACTCAGACAGAAAATCGCGATGGCAAAAATCGCGGATTTGTGTCATCTGCGAGACAAGCAAAAGGGAAAACGCGCTGTGTGACTGGTGCATAATCGTCAGCATAATTGCATTTCCCTCTTAATAGGCGACGCTGAGATTCGATTTCTCTCGCTGGCAGTGAATCAACAATTAGACGGGTCATACCTTTACGGTGGGTAACTTTCGAAAATCCCGAACTGCGTACGCGTACGTGCGTACGTAGATCCGCGTGTAGAAGCGAGGGAACGTCAGTGAAATTTTCATGGATGGACGGTCCCGCTGATCTAGAATTTGCCGCAAAATCGACCATCAGGACTCGCGCCTGCATCCTGTATCCTGGTGATTAGCACATCGGATCTCAAACGAAACCAGATAGAACGAGGACGATTGGCGACGTACTTAATGCTCGCAGATTTTCACAACAATTTCAGAATGCTAATCGGCGAAATAATCGGGGATTGAATCTGACGTTAATTCTCGACAGTGTAATTTAATCTTCTGTAGACACGAAAGTTTGTTTTACGCCGATCTCGTCGTCATTTTACAATCTCAAATAATCATCCAACATCATTTTCGCATATGTATGTACAGTTTAGAAACTTGCAGACACGAAATTATATATCATAAATAATTTCACTTTATGATAAAAAATTTTTGTTCGCAACTATAAGATATTATAGACAAGATGTGGTTTGAGTTATAAAGACAGTTATAAATAGAAGCATAATAAATTAAATATACTTATAGCTATCTAAGAAACACTATTCTTTATATTATATATTCCTTTTTTTGAAAATTAAATTCTTGGTACATGGAAAAATAACCAACTCATTTAGTTTGCTTAATTTCTTAATTCTGACTGTTAAAACTTTATTAGTTTTTTTGAAATTGTAAATATATGTATATTGAACATAAATAGGTTTAGTATACATTTACATTCTGTTTGAAACTTTTATTATCACCAAACACCTACTAAGAGACGGAACAGGTAATTCTGCAATTACCTGTTCCGTCTGTTATCAGATTGCTAGATTGAGGGATTTGATCATGCGTGACGAAATGACATTGAAGCCTGGTCTCAATCTTGTTTGACTGCTTGTTAGCTTATATCTTATTAACTATATAACTATATAATTGGGATAAGTAATTAATGTCGTGAGAATTGGAGAATTAAAGAGTAGATGCGAAGAAGAATTGTAAAATATCTATGCACGTTTTAACATTGATAAAATAATAATATTAATACTATTTTTTTACATTTTTTAATTGCATTATTAAAAAATTACATCTTAAAATTACACATTTGTAAGACTTAATATTTAAAAATTTATCATTTATATTGATTTATCATGAAAATAATTTCTGACGGCAATAATAATGTTACAATTTACGCTATAAAATTGCTATGTATGAATCTATTATAAGAAAGTAATAAATTTGTAATGTCATGCAACACTTGAATTGAATAGGATCAAAGATACATTAAGGATTTAAATCTGTTTGTAGTCGACCCACACATCTAGCAATCAGCAATAAGAAAGTGGGATCGGATAAGAATTTATCATATTGTTGATCCTACTTGTAAAAATGATTTTAGATACAATGCGAAGATAAGAAGAGACATGCGATTTAGTCTTTTCAAAAATAGAAAAAGATTGGACCATAAGAAAAAATCCATTAATAAAAATTTTTTATTAACTGCTACTTTCAAAGACATTATATATTATGATAGAAAGAGTGGTTATCTTCATAATTTATTACGCTAGTTACCAGCGATGTTTAATAAAACTGATTCCGTGCTTTCACTCTGTGTGATCATATATTTCAAAGTATGAAATGTTTGCTCTATCACAAAGATTTTATTTATAAATTCCCCTATAAACATAAAAATGTCTAAAGTATACATTATCATAAAAAAAGAGATTGATTGGACAAGAATTTGGAGACACGTGTCTGTTCGCGGCGAGTCTAGTAAGAATCTCGCGAGCTTCGTGCCCGCGTTGTCTTGTTCCTCTCCTAAGAAGAGGTCGTGGAAACCCGATACCGCGATTTAAACATCTCGAGCATATCCCTTAAGATTTACGTCGGATCGCCTCGCATCCGCCGGCGTACAGCGAATGCGCGCACGCGGACAGACGAGTAAGGGGAACGTTGGAAATTATCATCCTGCCAAGTCACGGATACTTGACTGGCTATATAACACGAGGGAGTCGTGCACCGTGGCAATAGGAGCCGCTCGTTCTAAAAGTCCGGCATAGAAATCTCTCGCTCTCTCCACGCGAGCGGACGTGCCAGCCAGCCAGCCACCAACGACAACACGACGACGCAACACAGCGACGAGACGATGCAACGAGAGAGTTACAGCTGGCGATGACCTTAAGATACTTGGAATCACGATCGAAAATCATTTCGTTTCGAATATTATTTGAAAATCTTTGTAAGAAGATCTATTGTTGTAAACTTTTTTCTTTTTTATAAAATTTACTTATATTATCGTTTTAATGTACTCACCATTTTACAGGCATAGATAATATTTTATTTTTAAGAATTTTAAGCATATTTCAGGTTTAAACATATAATCAATATATAAAATTAATAATTATAACAATTTGATTTTTTTTTAAACCGTTAGAAATTTTTCGAAAAAGAATCTATTTATATTAAATATTTCAAGATTTTTACAAATTTAAAAAAAATCGAAACAATTCAGTATTTTCATCATATATTCGTAGTGACTTGAGCCCATCGCTATTCATCGCTGGTTGCAACAACGGCTGCAGTTGAAATGCATGAACCGCCTGAGCTGCACTTATATGCAAATTGTGTTAGATGCGCGAGGAACGTCTTTTCCTGCGACTAGACGCGCGAAGATTAACGTCTAGTCGCGTCTAGTCATACATCTGGTTAATTAATACCGAGTTAAGGATTGTCGGACCAAAAGTATAACGTGGAGTTGCTCCCACGTTAAAAGCGAGTGAGCGCATTTTGCGACGATAATACGCGCTTCGACAATGGGCAATAAAGCGAAAAAAAAAATGAGAAAGGGAGCGAGCACGGGTAATTTTTCGTTCGATGATGCCATTGTGTAGCATGCGAGGAAGTAAGAGTGAATGAAGCGAATATAGATCGCAGGTTCTCGTTGCTCGTTCGCGTTTACAATGACATTCATGGAAGACAAATGATACAAAGAAACATATGAAATATGTATAAAGTCTTGGAATAAAGTTTTCACTCCAATCATAATTGTAACTTGATAATTAGCAAAAATTAACAATTTAATAAAACAGACTAAAACCTTTCAGTCCATTTGACTGAATTTAATCATTTCGAAGCTATAGATTATTGAAAATAAAACGTTTCTAGACTTTCACCAGCTAATTAAACATTTTCTTCTTTGCTTCACTTAAAAGATTAACGAGGAGAATATTTTTAATCGACAGTTTTACGCAAAGTATTATCTACATTAATAAATTTAATGTATATATCATTTCTATTATAAAACAGATTTGTAAAACGTCGATAACAATACGGGGAGCTTTGATAATCCAGATAATCCAGCAAGCAACGCAAATCTTCATGCAAAGTGAAATCGGAACAGATAGATTAAAAGCATAATTGCATTTTCTCTTCATCGCCGACGTCGCGAGGCGCGAATTAAAAACTTGCAGACGTCTCGGGGTGACGACGATCTCTCGCGGCAGTCGTGCGGAATATTTTGCCTAGATTCTAGACTTTAATCGGCGCCGCAACTTAAAATCGAGGTAAGGCGCGAATGGAAGTTCCAAATGACACGAGCGATTTATAAGCGATACGAAAACGGTCGCCGCTCGCGCCGAGGCTCCCCCGTACGTCCCCGATGAAATCACTCTCGATAAACCGCATCGCGCGGAACGGCCACTTTGCGGAACGCAGGAAAGAGAAGTTTCACTTCGCCTCGGCATATCGGAACGGCGCGGCACGGTCCCCGATATAAAAGCGAGGATCGCGCGCTTCACGCTGAATATCATTAAGTCGCGTGTGTATCGTGTAATGATATTCAACGACAATCTCCGCGGTCCCCCTGACATGGGAGAGGGGGGCAGAGGAGGTTCACGAGGTTAAGAACTTTTCAGACTTGTGGCTGGAATACAGAGTCGTACGGATGCCGTTAAGAAAAAAAATCCGCTCGTCGCGGAGTCCCGGTCGGCCATGGCCTCGAAAAAAGGATCGGCTCGGTCCGCGCCGGCTTTCTTGCCGTTTGCAATAATAATTAATACGAGCGAGGACGACGAGCTCCGCGGCATTTTATCCGCGGTGCGGATCTATCCTGCGAAAAAACCCGATGAAGCGTGACTTCCATCCCGATCTCACGCGAGCCGGGAGTGAAAACGCGATTGGCGTGCGAANGAACCATTGTATTGTTTCAATGAGCGTGCATTAGAGAGAATTATTCCAATGCGTCTTTAAATTCGTAGTATTTCGTCGTAAACGCAAGCTAAATACTGCACAATGTTGGACATTAACGTAGATATCTTTTCAAGTTGTTCCACGACTGGTAGCTTTCGTCTACAGTAAAAATGATAGAAGTTAACCCGAGTCGTAAACACAGTGCATTCTGTGTAAGATATACCCAGAAAGTTAAAAAATTGTAATCTTCTCTCCGTGGGTCTCAGGTAGAAATAATTTTAGATAGAATATACACGCATAATTATCTTCTTGAATATTCTCTCTGCTGCTGATTATACTCACTTATCCCTTTCTCGCTCAGCCAAGTTCCACGAGTGCATACAACTATTCGCTTGGCGATAGATTATTTAAACCGCAAACTACTTTCGCATTTCTCAGATGCCAACGGAAACTGCTTCATGTTGAATCACTTGATGTGTATGTCATCGGGATTGAAGTCTCGTCGTTATATCAGCGTCGCCTTGGACATAATTTTCCATACGCTTCGAGAACGTTACGTTACATTATCTACATGCGATGAAATGTTAACAAAAAAAAAAAATATCAGCTTGTAAATCACGCGCTCAGTCAAGCGTTTTAATCCGTGTTAATGGAACAAATTACAATTGCATCATGAAACTTGGGCGTGAAATTGAAAAATACACAGCTGTGTTGCAAGGAGAAGAAGACTTCGAAAATATGAAATATATCTTCGGCACTCTTACGTCGTGCCTTCAATCCTGCCGTAATCTCGAATTATCCGCGAGAGAGGTCAGCTCATTAGATTCCTGGCGCCATTCGATTACCAACACATTGTTCTTCAATGGGAAGACCGGTGATTCTTATTGTCGCTATCGTAGAACAATTCGCGATTGCTTAGTAATTGATTGTCAGAACCGTGAACGACTTTCGCCGTTGCCTCTATCAGACATCGCGGATATTAATAAGCGAATACGTTATTCTAAATTTCTTTTTCCTCTAATCACGACGCCATTGTGAACAATATTACACGGATTAATCTTGGAGAACTATATGTCAGGTCTTTAACCTTATCGCGTGCATGAGTAGTTCTGCGCCTGACAGAAGAAATATAAAGTTATGCAAACACTGTTCAAATGTAACTACTAACAGCCGAAGTAAAAGGAATAAATTAAAGAATTCTCTATTTAATAAAGGTAAATTTTAATATTAGCCATTAAAAAAATTAAGTTAAATTATGTCGTAATTTTGTCTCTAAATAGACAAAATTTTTGGAGAAATTCACTGTTAGTTAATTCAAATGCAGAAATTATACTTATAAATTTAACATAAAACTCATGTAATTAATTTTATATAGAAATTTTCAGTGAGAGTTCTCGATTGAAAATGACTCGTTAATGGATTAGCATTGAACTCACAAAATTCTCATTGTATTTATTTGTTTCTGTCACACTATCTCCATTTTCGCTTTCTTTTCAGGTGTCGACCAGGAGAACTACCTGGAGGCTGCTGCTCGTCGCGGTACTGCTTCTGGGTCTCCTCCAACACGCCGAAGGTACTCCACGACTTGCATTCGATAATTCCCATCGTTTACTTTCGTAATAATAATTGGTTTGGAAATCGTAACACTTTACACTTTTTGAGCAAGCGAGAATCGGGTAAGCGACTATCGACAAGGCTCCATCAATAATTCATTGTTAATCGAGTATTGTCGATGATCAATAACGTAACATGTCCTTTCATACTTAATTCTCAGTGACTGGGTGGTTAATAATTTCTCTACCGGGATTTCGGTTATATAAATTTTTTTTTCATCGGCCAAAGCGATCTATCGACAAGCGCAGATAGCGGTCGATCAATCAGGAGCACTTGGCTGACGCGAGAAAATGTGGCCTTCCGGTTACGCAAGCTCGTATTATACAATACCCTAAAAAGCGCAAAAGGGCTGCTCTCGTCGTCGTCGACGTCGATATTGCGTCATGTATGCAAAACGGTTCCAGAGTAATCGATTCTAACGGGTGAAAGGCACCTGCCTTTCGAAGTTTCGTGTCGTATGCGTGTAAGCGCGAAATGTTACGCAACGCTGAAATGTGCATATTCGTGCAGGCGTTGCGTAACCGCCGTAGGAAGAATCGGAGCGAATTTTACGTAATTATCCGGCGATTGTATGTGTATCGTCAGGCGCGAGAAAGAGATTCCGCAGGCCGACGACTTCCGCCCCGTCGATCTCAAACGATCAGGAGGTCTCAGCCAGTGTCAACAGGTTCAAGGTCACGCGAAATCGTGTCAGCAATAAGAACACGAAGAACGAGCTTCAGCCTGGCAAAACGAACGACTATAAGGTGGGTGTCGCGACGCTCATATTGATGACAAACATTATCAGAGCGTAAATTTCAAATTGTTATCCCAAGCGGCTATCTCTCTGTATCATTCGATTAATTACTCTTTCTCAAATTACCAATTTTCAGGTTGTTTAACCTGAAAAGAGAACCGACGTTCTAAAAAAATAATCAGTTATTTATCGTAAAGTTGGATCGTGAGATTTCTTCGAGATACGTATCTCGAGATGATTTGTTTTAGAGATCGAGTCGATTTACTACTTGGAGTTAACGAGATCCTGCTTCTTTGCGTTATGAAAGAATTTCAAGTAATACATTATATTTTTGTTTTAATTATTCGTATTGCAAATGATACAGTTTTATGCAACAAGTATTTAAAAAATATAATAACACTTATATATTTTTGAAGTCTAATTATTTTTTGATAAAATATGTTATATGCATTATGAGATAAAACATATTGTTAGCTACATTCTGTATTAATTTTATGTTTTGTGTATCCGCAGCTCGTATGCTATTACACAAATTGGTCTCAGTATCGCACGAAGATCGGCAAGTTCCTGCCGGAGGACATTCAACCTGACCTCTGCACCCACGTTATCTTCGCCTTCGGATGGCTGAAGAAGAACAAACTAACCAGTTTCGAATCGAATGACGAAACGAAGGACGGCAAGATCGGTTTGTACGAGAAGGTGGTAAATCTTAAGAAAGCCAATCCGTCCCTGAAAGTTCTGCTTGCAATCGGTAAGTCCGTTTAATATCGTCTCGTGTTATTACTTTACATTACCCGAAGTTATGTTATTTGAAGAGATTAAAGCTAAATTATTAACGTAACTAATTACACGATTGGCTTTTGTAACGACCTATCATGATTTTTTTAATTTACTCAAGTTTGAGTAAAACTAGCATGATTTTCTGTCTCATCTGTATGACTAGGCGGTTGGTCCTTCGGCACGCAGAAGTTCAAGGACGTATCCGCGACGAGATATGCTCGGCAGACCTTCATCTACAGCGCCATTCCATATTTACGGGATAGGAACTTCGACGGCCTTGACATCGACTGGGAATATCCAAAGGGTGGAGACGATAAGAAGAATTATGTTCTTCTGCTGAAGGGTAAAGACTCGCTTTAGAAAGAGCAACAATGATGCAAAGTCCCCGCGACTGGAAATGTCAGACGCACGTTAATCTTGATAAGGCGTTTATTGCCTATTGTTTTACATAGGATTACATGAGTTCAACGTGCGACGCGGCACTTGACATTTCCACTCTTCGTGTGCGCCGTACATCGTACATATGTACATACATTGTAGCTTGAATTTACTTTTCATCATTTTCCCGCAGAATTGCGAGAGGCTTTCGAGGCAGAGGCGCAAGAAAAGAAAAAACCGCGTCTCCTACTGACCGCTGCGGTACCTGTTGGGCCTGATAACGTTAAGAGTGGATATGATGTGCCAGCAGTTGCCAGGTATAACGAAAATTTTCAAGTAAAAATATAAAATATATATTTCTAAAAAGCATTACATTAAGACAATTAAGAGATGACAATAGTTATTAAATTAATTAAAATTAAATATAAATTAAATCAGTACACAAATATTCTAATCTTTAATTTTGTTATACAATATGGGTGATAAATAATATGTTATTATTTTACAGTAAATCAACAAATTTAGACGAAAATAATTTATGCTATTTCATTTTATCCTTCTCGATTTGCGATTCAGATATAATTCAAGCGTGACGCATAGTGTGACGCATTTATCTGGATTTATCATATCTCAATCGTGATATGTTTGACTGAAAATATACTTTCATCGACTTAGTTACCTGGACTTCATCAATCTCATGGCCTACGACTTCCATGGGAAATGGGAGAGAGAAACCGGTCATAACGCCCCGTTATACGCCTCGTCATTGGATTCGGAATGGCAGAAACAATTGAGCGTTGACAATGCGGCTACCATGTGGGTCAAGATGGGCGCACCGAAAGAAAAATTGATCATAGGCATGCCTACGTACGGCCGGTCCTTTACCCTTTCGAATTCCGCCAACTTCCGCGTACACTCTCCAGCCAACGGTGGCGGAAAGGCAGGCGAATACACCAAGGAGTCTGGTTTTCTCGCATATTACGAGGTACCATGGCAATCCACTTTTGCAAGAAGATGAAGAATTATAGGATTAGAATTTATCTCGAGTATTCAAGCTAACAATTTGGACTCTATTAATGCAACTACAGTCGCAATCTTTTATTTAATTTTTACACAAATTATAATATTTTTTATTGTATCGCTAGTCGATTAGAAAATACCAAAAATTTGCACAAAATAAAAATCCTCAAAATAAGTCTGTCACGGATGAAATAAAAATCCTTTTTAATATCAGATCTGCGAGATGCTGCATAACGGTGCTGCCTACGTTTGGGATGACGAGATGAAGGTACCCTATCTGGTGTACAACGATCAGTGGGTTGGATTCGACGATGAAAAATCCATTAGGAATAAAATGCACTGGCTGAAAAATAAGGGTTACGGAGGTGCGATGGTATGGACGGTCGATATGGATGATTTCAACGGCACTGTTTGCGGCGGGAATGTTCGGTATCCTCTGATTGGCGCGATGAGGGAGGAACTCAGGGGTATTTCGCGAGGTTCCAATGCCAAGGATGTCGACTGGTCCGCAGTTGCCACCACAATCACGGAGACAATCGTCAAGAAACCAGAGCCTTACAAGATTCCCGTTTCGGAAGTGCTCAGCAAATCGAAAAAACTTCAGAAGACCACACTCGTCATTAACACTCCGGTCCAGGGTAATTTTTCCAAATCAAATCACTAAAATTATAAAATTATGTTTCTATTATATTTTACATAAAATAATCTTTGATAGGCATGTATTATTTTTTTAATATTTAAGATTATTAAGAGAGTATTTCTATTGAGATAATATTTATAATTAGCATTTAATCGCATAACAGTGAAAGTTTTTATAAATTTGATAAATTCATAATATAATTTTTTATAAATTGGCAGAGAGAGAAGCACAAACTATTTGTTACTTGACAAATTGGTCGCACAAGAGGCCAGGAATGGGACGATTCAATCCGGAAGATATCGATCCAACCCTCTGCACTCACGTAGTATATGCGTTCGCTACTTTGAAGGATCACTTACTTACCGAAGGAAGTGATAAAGATGCTGAAATGTATCAGAGACTGATCGCGCTTCGTGATAAGAATCCAGACATTAAGGTATTTGTCACTAAATTGGTTTGTTTAAAAATTTAATAAATTTTCGTGCACATTAAAGTAATAAATTCCTTCGAAACATTTATAATTTTTTGTAAATTCTCCTCTCGAAGAAAGCCGCGTGAGATCTTGTGTTATCTTAATGATAATTCCAAATTCACTTCTCGATTTTTTAGCTTTGAAATATTTTAAATACTATTGGTTAAAAAAGATGATCAAAATTTAAGATACAAATAATTTTTTTTTAACAAAAATTGTTGAAATTGAACACAGTCATTTATTTCAACAATATTTTTTCAGATTCTACTTGCGATCGGAGGATGGGCATTCGGCTCGACGCCCTTTAAAGAACTCACTAGTAACACATTCCGAATGAACCAATTCGTCTATGAGGCTATCGATTTCTTGCGAGAATATAAATTTGACGGATTGGATGTTGACTGGGAATACCCGAGGTATTTTTTTTATTTCACATGTATCTTGTATCGGGTTCAATATATAACTTCTGAAATGTATTTTGTAGAGGAGCCGACGATCGAACGGCCTACGTTAATCTTTTAAAGGAACTCAGGCTGGCTTTCGAGGGTGAAGCAAAGAGCTCTGGCCAACCGAAGTTAATCTTATCAGCCGCGGTTCCTGCAAGTTTCGAAGCCATCGCTGCAGGGTAACATATTACAAATGTTACGATTAACATTAATAAAAATTTATATAAACGCAACACGAAAAAGAATAACACAATATTATTTAATAATTAAATAAAATCTTTTATTTTATAATTTTATAATGTAATATATGTATAAAAAGTGTTTATTTTTTAGATACGATGTTCCTGAAATATCTAAGTATCTGGACTTCATTAACGTGATGGCGTACGACTTCCACGGTCAGTGGGAGAGACAAGTTGGTCACAACAGTCCACTGTATCCCTTAGAAAGTGCTACTAGCTATCAGAAAAAGCTGACAGTGGTAAATAAAAGTATTCACATGCTAAAGTCTCAATCCTCTTTGAGCTGTTATGAAATTTTCAATATTTGATTTAGGATTACAGCGCACGAGAATGGGTGAAGCAAGGCGCGCCAAAGGAGAAGCTCATGATTGGAATGCCAACGTACGGCAGATCCTTCACGCTGGTCGACAAGGATAAATTCGACATTGGCGCACCTGCGTCTGGTGGCGGAGTGGCCGGAAACTTCACCAATGAATCCGGATTTCTGTCTTACTATGAGGTATGCAATATTATTTTTTTATTCAAGTGTATTAATTTTCTATGTATTTGAATAATTTAAATATTTTATATATTATATATTATGTTTTACGTATGTTTCCGTATCAAAGAATAAATCACACAGTAAATTTTACAAGCAATATATTTTAATATTATTTATGTTGCCCAACGAAATTTAAATAGATATTTCGTAAATAGGTTTGTAGCTTCTTAAACGAAGACAATACAACTTTAGTATGGGATAGTGAGCAGCAAGTACCATTTGCGTACAGAGACGATCAGTGGGTCGGATTCGACGACGAAAGAAGTCTTATTAACAAGGTACGCATTTATCATATATTTTAATAAAAATGTATTCTTATGAAACTTAAGTTGTATCCTTTTTTTCAGATGAATTGGCTTAAAGAAGAAGGCTTTGGAGGCGTAATGATTTGGTCAGTTGACATGGATGACTTCAAAGGATCCTGCGGTGCAGGAAAATACCCGCTGATCAAAGCAATGAAGAAGGAGTTGCAAGACTACAAAGTCAAGCTGGAATATGATGGTCCTTACGAGAGTGCTTCAAGAAGTGGAAAATACACTACTAAGGATCGTAAGTAAATCGATATAAATCTTACAAAAAAATAATATTCTCTCTATGTGAGCAACGTGAGAATAATAATACAAAAGTACCAGATTTTTTTCTAAAATTAATTAAATTTATAAAAAACGAATAAAGAATGGCAGAATGATTGAAGAATTAATCATGAAAATAAATTTTGCAGCGAACGAAGTGTCGTGCGACGAAGAAGACAATCATATATCTTATCACGCGGACAAGAATGATTGCACGATGTATTATATGTGCGAGGGCGAGCGCAAGCATCACATGCCCTGCCCTGTAAACCTGGTCTTTAATCCTAACGAGAACGTCTGCGACTGGCCGGAGAATGTCGAGGGCTGTTTACAGCACACGCAAGCGCCACCCGTGTGAGAGCGAAGAGCAGTAACGAAGTAATTTTCTGCGAAACTGTAAAATAAAAAGATCGACGAGGAGAAGTCTAGGGAAAGTAATTTTATTGAAAGCGTTCATTAATTCGCAAACGATAAGTATATTATCATCGCGCGTCAACGAGTTTTTATTCTCTTTACGAATTTTGCCTCCCACTATGCCCACAAGTATCTTATTGTCTACATCTTTATTCCTACTTTTTAAGAATTTATTTTCTATTCTCGTGTATTTTTACCCTCGCCATCTGTATAAAGCACAAGCGAAATCATTGACAATTACATTTGTAAATAAAGATAAATTCTTGGAATAGCTATTATTTTTATATTATAACAATTTTTTCTCGTTCTCCTTCTTTTACGAAGAATATTTTTCTGTTTCTTGATATTAGGGATGGAAATAATAAGGAAGAGCTTCTCGTAATTACTTAACTACTTTTATTGGTAAATCTTACATTAAAAAAGATCACATTGTGAACTTTAAAGACTAGGCCCATCACGAAAGGTTGTAATATAAACTCGTAGTTAATTGGCGATGAAAACGAGGATGAAGAAATTGACGAAGGCCAACCAGGCCGTCGCCAGCCGCTCGTAATTTCCCGAGCTGAGGGCGGACGCTTGGCAGGCGGTGTGCGGCGTACCCAAAGTCAGCAGGACCTTGTCGGAGGAGTAGGACGGTGTTGTTTCCGTGCATACAGCTCGACCGGCTATGGTTCTGAGTTGCCTGGCGTCGGATTGCGACGCCGTGTGAATCTGTCGGGACTCCCTGAGCCACCTGCGCAGCCATAGACTCAGCCATGCAATCTCGCAGTCGCATTCGAGCGGATTGCCGGATACCTGCAGTCCACCTGAAGAAAAACCACTCGCACTAACACCTGTCTTCTAACAATATTTTAATTATATTGATTACTGTAATTTTAGAATTTTAATTATGAAAAGATGTCATACAAAAATTCTATTAATTATTTTATATTAAAATACTTCTGTTTATATTGCTGTTATATATTTTAAATTTACCAGCCACCATGTTGGTCCCCACGGTCTCCCAGGAAAGGTTCCCGTAAATTATCGACGGACTTAATTCGTTGATATGATTGTTCCTTAGGTCCAGAGTAAGCTGCGACAATCTCTTCGTCAACGATAGAAAAATATCCGACTGCAGTCGTTGAACGTGCGTATCTTTGATTCTTAGTATCAACTCTCCGCCCTCGATGCTGGAGAACGCTTCGGACGAGATCAACTCAAGATCGTTTCCGGTGATTGTCAATTCTCTCAATTGTTTCGTGAAGACGTTTTGTATCTGATGCTTCAGCAGGTGCTCCGTCACTTGGATCTCGACCGTTCGAAGCGGCAAGCCGGACAACAATTGACGCAGATGAAACCCGTCGGCCTGCGGCCACGTCTGGATGCGCAGGTGTTTTAAATATCTCAAAGATTGCAGACAATCCTTGTCCACTGATTTGGTTCGATTTAAATTTCTCAAGTTTAATTTCTCTAATCTCGGATAACCCAAGAAGCTCTCTTTCGTTAATTCCTGGAAAATCATAGGAAATGTTATTGGTTTTCTTAATCTTTACTTCTGGAAGATTTAATAAAGAGAAAAGTTTTTCTTGATTACTTTAATTTTAACCAACCTCGATAGGATTGCCGGAAACGTCAAGTTCCCTCAAGAGACTCATTCTAACACCGGGCATTAACGTCAACGAGTTATTTACCAGTAAGAGAATCTTCAAACTTTCTAGGTATTGAAACTGCTTGTCAGTAGTCTCGTCGACATTGTTAAAAGATAAATCCAAGATATTTAAATTCGTCAATGGCAGTAACGGTGTGCTTCTAAGACCGCAATTAGCTAAATAGAGATGCCTGAGATCTGGTAAATAATGAAACAATTCCTTAAAGTTCGCCTGGAGAATGTTTTGAGATACGTTCAAGCTCAGTAATTTTCCCAGAGAAACGAACGAATTGTCTGGCAGAATAGTCAGACGATTTTGCGCCAGATTCAGAGATACCAGCTGAGAAGTCGGGAAAGCAGTCGAGTCAAGATGATCTACGAAATTTTCCGCCATGTTGAGGTCCCTCAGGGTATAACCGACTTCCAAGAAAGATGATGAGGGTACAACGGTGAATTTGTTGTGAGCGAGGTCAAGAATTTCTAATCTGGTACCCTCGAAAACGTCTTTTGGCAGCGAACGAATTTTGTTGTTCGAGAGAATGAGGATCCTCAGATTTTTTAGATTCCTAAATTGCTCCGTTGGCAACTGTGTTATTTCGTTTCCGCCGAGGTTTAGCCACTGAAGGGAGTCCAAACCGTGGAAGGACTGCTTGCGCAACGTGTCTATCTTGTTGTTGCTCAGATCCAGAGTTTCCAAGTGTGGAAATGCAAATGTTCCTGTAATATTATATATTATAGTTTCTTGAAAATTTTATTATTTAAAAGTTACAAAGGAATACTTTGTTATTTGAAATGTAAATCTAAGTATATTGTATCTTTGATAAAAAGAGTTAAAACTGAGAACTGATTTTCGCAACTAATAGAAAGAAAGAAAATGATTATATTTTCTTACCAGACTCGATTGTGGTGAGAAAGTTGTTCCGCAGATATAAGTTTTTCAAATCGGGAGTTCCGTAAAACGTGTCCGCCGATAAGTGGCTGATATTATTAAATCCAAGATCTAATCTCGTAAGATTGTTCACTGTATTTCCTGAATCGACGAACGAGATTGCATTGTAGGAAACGTTTAGAGCAAAATCGGGGCCACCGATCTCCGCGATAACGCCCAAGTCTAGCACGGTCAGCTTGTTGAACTCCAAGTGGAGGAAGCGCAAGCTGGACAAGCCGTACAATGCGTTCCTCTCCATCTTCTGTATTCGGTTGTAAGCAAGTGATATAGTCACCAGTTTTGGGCAATCTATGATGGAGCCGGACGCTAAGATCTTTATTCGATTGCCAGTCAGGTCGAGAGACAGTAACTCAGTCAAATTATGGAAACTCGTCTCCGGTATTGCCTCCAGAAAGTTGTATCCCAGTTTGACATCCCTTAACTCCGGATGCACGCTTGAAAGAAATATTCTTTCGGGCAGGTAATGCAGCCTGTTCGATTCCATATTAATATAACGCAATTGTTGAAAGGAGTAAAAGGCTGTCGCCTCGATTGTCTGGAAATTGTTGTTATCTAAAACTAGCCAGCGGAGATTCGAAAGTGGCCTAAGTGCACGCTGCGGAAAAACGTCCGTAGCGAAGGCAAAGCTCAACTCGAGAATGTCTAGGCTCTCCTCGAGACTAACGAAGCAATCGTCATCGAGCTCCGTCAAGTGATTGAATGACAAGCTGAGTTCTTTTAGTTTACCTAAGAGAAAGAGAGAGAGAAAGAGAAAGCTAAAAATAAATTCGTATAATTCCTATAATTATAACATTTGCGCGAAAAATTTTATCGTGCACTCTGATAGCGTATAAACTATGTGATGTGATCTATATTATTAACTCTCCGTGACGTATAGCGTATCATTCAAACAATATGCTTTCGCAACCAAAATTACAGACAACGTACCGGCTCCTTTGAAAGTTTCAGCTTTTAGTTTCGTCAGGATATTGTTTCTGAGCAATAAGATCTCAAGGTCCTCAGCCCATTCGAAATCACCCGGTTCGACGTGGGAGATCTTGTTATAACCGAGATTCAGGTGCAATAGCCTCTGGCATCTGTTTCGAAAATTTATCGTCAGGTACGTTGCATCAAACTTTCTTTCCGCTATTAGGATCCCATATTATTAACTCATATCCGTACTATGTCATTTATTTTGACCTTTACAATTTATATAATATGAAATTCTATACACACAGTTATATTACAAGTAGCTATTCTCGCTTTTGGTTTTTATATAAATTATATATAATAAACAGATTTTTTCAATAATAATAAAATAGATCAATTTTTATCAGTATTCGAAAATGGTTTTTGTACTTTTGTGTTATAACTTTGTGTTATAAATTTGAAATTATTCATTTTGTCGAATTAAATCGAAATATTTCTCTAAAAAATGGATTGAAAAATCTTTTCTCAAGATTATCAAAGCAAAGGACAGATATCATACAATGTTATTAAAATTACCTGGACAAAGCAGCCACAGGTACTGCATCCAAACTGTTGGTTGCAAGAGAAAGGGCTTTTAGATGTCCCGCGAATTCTTGAAAAGCCTCGCCGGAAATATTTCTAATCTCATTGTTAGCCAAATAGAGATACGACAACATCCTCAACTGGCTGACTGCGCTTGGTACTGCCGGCAAGTCATTATTCTCCAAGTTCAAGTATTCAAGAGTATCTTCCAGACCGCGAAACGCTTCCCTATCAACGTTTCTGATATTGTTCGATGACAGGTGAATTCTTCTGGTCTCGAGGCGATCGAACATTCTGCCTGGCAGCGAGATCAGTTTGTTTCCGGCTAGATTAAAGTCTCTGACTTTTACAGTGTGATTACTCAAAGTGGGTGTCTTCATCCATTCGATAGAGTTCTCACTGACGTCAATGAGCTCCAAATTGGAACTGCGGAAATCTGGCAGTTCCAGATATCGGAGATCATTTCCTCTCATATAAAGCCAAGTTAATTCTTTCAGGCCTCCCAAGGATTGTGGAAATTCTTTCAATAGATTATTGTTGATGCTCAAGGTGTGCATGTTCGGTGGCAGACAATCTTTGGAGAGCTCCTCAATGTTATTGCTGTCTAGATTCAACCACACTAGAGTGGAGAAACTCGAAAAGATCCTAGGCACTTCAGTGATCGAGTTGTCACCGAAGAATGCGTTTGTTAAAGTTTCTTTGGTGCGACCCCAGTCGCCGTCCAAAGATGTTAAATGATTGCTAATAAATAATTAATAAATATTAAGATTAAAATATCGGAAAAAATATTGCTATTAGAATAATTATTTGATTAATAAATTGAAATTTGTCACATACCTGTGCATATTGAGCCAATTTAATTTCTTTAGATCGCGAAAAACCTTGAAAGGCACATCCTCAAGAGAATTATAGCTTAGATCCAGTGAACGTAGACTGTCCGTAATACCTCTTACAAAAAAGACATCAAAGATGTGATTTCTCAATTATTGTTCTCCCGAATTTGGTACAAGATGTTAAATCAATAAATTAAATTTAGATAACTATAAATTAAATTTAGATAACTATAAATTTATTTTTTACTTAGAGATTCGGAACATAAATTAATCTGAGCAAAACAGTCAGATTATTCCAGTCAGCTTACTACGTAAGAAATATAAGCTATTATTATGCATGAAAAAAATAAAGAATAAACTTACAACAGAGACTTGTCACCTATGCTGGATAATCGATTGCTCATCAGCCCCAGAGCCTCGACACCTGCGGAACTCGCAAGTGCGTCATTATCCAGCACTTGTATCCCTGATCCAGCAATATCTAGTTGCGCCACGTAACTCACTGATACGTCTAAAATGTTGTTATATAAATTCTTTAATTTACTTAATTATATTTCGAATTTTTGCTACATATTTATTTATATATATAATTAGTTGTTATAATGAGAAAGAAATATACATATATAGACTTATCTGTAATATAACAATAAACATGAATGACAAATGCATGTATAAGAATAAAATGTTTACTATTATAATAAAATAAAATAAACAAAGTCCTTGTAATCAAGAAAATGTTTTTAATCAATGGTTAAATTGTTTTTCACATACCAGGAAATCGTGCAAATGGAACTCCTATACAACTAATATCCATCTTCGTATAATCATCATCGTCATCCTGAACCCAACACATGCACATAGTGTTGAATGTGCAAGGAATGTTGTAACATTTTATTATCTTGCAGCTCCAAAAGAGGAAGAATAATACATTCGTGAATCGAATCACGTCAAATGTCATCTATAAATATCCAAGACAAGAATTAAATTTGTATTATATAATATAAAAAATATATATTTTTCTCAATTTACGATATTATGTGCATTAATTTTCGGACTATTCAAGTTTTCAAATTTTCCGTTTGTTTTAATATTAATCTTTATACATTATAAAATTTAAAAAATATATTTTTCTCTCTTGAGATAAATATTTATAAAAAATTTTAATATAATCTTTATTGAATATTATTTGCTTTTGATTTTAGATTTATATTTATATAAAAATATTTTTATATCACATTAATATACCAAGTTGAAGTAAGATTTTTTTTATGTTTCTAAGGCAATTATTATCACCTGAAAAAATTATTACACCGTTAATAAGAAATTGCTTTGCCCAAACCTTGTTTCAGGATTAAGCTGAGACTATTTCATGGAATTCCTCTGCCAGAAACTAATGTATGTATATTTAATCGGTTTGAAAGGCGGCTCATCTCAGAAGAGCATCAGTTTTCAGGACACACTCATGGTGGATCGTTGTTGATCCTGCCCGAGAGACTAGGGGCAAACAAAACGCGTCGAAGACTCCATTCGTGCACGACTTCCAAAGCGCAGGTGCTTCGGGAGGCGCAAGCGCATCTCTAGACGACCTTTATGGATCGAACGTGGTAGAAGTTGCGATAATTCCTACGAAAACCGTAATACCCGAGCAGCAATTGGTATTACCCATGCATTGTCGTTAGAGTAAACAATTAATTAATACAATTAATTACTTCATTAGCGGCACATGTAACACGAGGTTTCTTAGTATTGTGTGAACCTACAGGTAGCAGCGTTTTACAAATTATTATTACTAACGGAAACTTTTGCATATTCATGCGCGCGTAAAATTTCACAACTGCAATCGATAGAAACTTGCTGACAAACATTTACAAAACTCTTCCTTTGCGTCAAATCGATTTCGTAATTTTCTTTCATATTCCAGACGAAGAAAAATTTCTACAATAAATTGGGGTTCCCCAAAACCGAACATATATTACAAAAACAACTTAATCATTTATCTTTGACATACACACCAACAACAACTTAATCATTTATCTTTGACATACACACCAACGAAATAAATCGTCTTTTTTTTAGAAATGTTGTATTGTAATACATTAATATATCATGCGTGAAAGAGAAAAATGGCGATTTTCAAAGATTATAGTGCCACCATTCGGCAATTGACGAGCAATTCATTATTAATAAAATGCATTTATTATAACAGATACCTCTAGGAGAATACTCGCATAAAAGAATTATTCTTCACAATTTCCAACCAGCGGATTCATTTATTATCTAATACTGGCATTGGTAATCGCATTATTTGCAAGTATAGCCTTCAGCTCTTAACAAATCTACACTTTTACACATACAAGAAGTAGAAGGACGAGGAGAGCCCACGACAGGGTGGGGGAGGAAGCCAGAACTTGTCAAAAAGTGAAAGGTTGTCCGTCTCCTCTATCCCCACACGATCTCAATTGCCGGCAAAACCGATCTCTATCTCCTTTCCTCTCTCTATCTTCCTTTCTTTTTCCCTCACTGTGTCGTCCTGCGATCCAATACGAGCGTCTACTGGCACCAACATTTCCAGCCAGCCGACGACATCCGCGCGAACGCGCGTTTTGTTGATGCTCCGAGGATGATTTTCATTTATTCTCTCAGTAACGTCGAGGCGCGTTAACACGGCGATCTCACTTGTTGATACGCGACGATAAAGTGAACTTTCGTACGTTGAATTGAGCTCTCATTCTTAAGTACCGAGAGGTAGGATTGTTTACACGCGAATTAATTATCAGTTAATTGAATCTTCGCGTATAAAAAAACGTGAAAAGAAAGAAAATTGTTTATTTTTTCTTTCCTTAATTAATTGATATTATCATATACATTTTATACTACTTTTGACAAGGAAAATGTAAATTTCGTAAGAAAGAACAGAAATAATTTATTTAGTTTATAGTCACAAAGGATACAAAGCCGGTGCGTATTCATATCACTTGTACACTTGTGTTATCCGTGTTTCCGAATTCTATTTCCGAATGTACGAAAGTAAGGAAAATAAAACAGAAATTATATCAAAATTGTGCTAAATGAAAGAGAATGTGCTTGCCTAGAGTTTTTATTTTTCAAAATACATTTCTAATATACTAAAAGAAAAATTTTTAATATCTTTTTCAAAATCAAATCAAGCACCAAGAACAGGTTTAAAAAAAAGCATAAAGATTCATATTATTTTTATAAAAATTATTAGAAATATAATATTTTCTGAATATAATAATCTCATTATATTTTCTTACTAAAATTATTTTTATTAATAATCAGAAGAAGTTACGTTAAAATATTGATTTCTCGATCGTCCACTCTTTACTAATGGAATTGCAAACGGAAGAAAAAAATATTAAATTTCTTAATGTAATGTAATATTATTAATTATAACTTAATAACACAGTAAACACAATGTTACATGTAACATACATGTTAGTTGTAATTTTCTATTCAACAATATAACGTGTTTTATAACACATACGTTACATGTAACATTGTGTTTGCTGGGAGTATACAATAAGTGAAAATTATTCCCACCAGCGAATATTTATAAATATAGCCTTCCATTCAAGTATCACGCGACTGAATCATTCGTGTTCCAAACAAGAACGAGCGAGCGACAAGAAATGTTAGGAATCTTGTTGATCTCATGATGAATTGCCAAAGTGATTGTGAACTCGTTTCTTAGATGACATCCTCGTTCCTCACAGCACTGATCGTGAAAAATACTCAATAATATGGAAGAGAATATCATCTGCATGGAAGAAGAATGTCTGATCGAGGAGAGAAGGACAATCATCCTGAGGGAATGCAAGGAACTATTGCAGGAAGAAAGATCCGATCGCTACAGCAAAGAGGCTTTTAGAAGACTTTTTCATAATCAGGTAGATAAATTTTATATAATAAAATAATAATCTGATTAAATTATAACGTACGACTTTTTGTTGTATAACAAATTTTGTTGTATATTCTGTTTTTACTTCGACAACTTTTTTCGTTGAAAATAATATATTTAACAATAAGAGAAAAGAATGAATAATTTTTTTAAAGAAATGTAGAAAAAACAATATTAATAAAGTATACATATTAATAAAATTCTGAATTTACAGAAAACAAGAATAAACATAAATGTAAACGTAAAGTGGCATAAAAACTTATTTGGAATATGTGAAAGTATTGACTACAATTGTCGCAACTGTTTTTAAATATAATAAAGATTGCCACTTTTAAGCATGAAATACGAGAAGTATATTCGGAGTTTTATGATAAGGATTAATTTTATGATGTCTTTTTCAAGGGTTTTGAAACAACTTGATATATATTTTATGTAAAATAAGCAAAACGTCATCTCACGGAAAGAAATCGTGAAACTCGGTAAAAAATGCCATATCTCGTGAGAACCCAATTATTATTAAAAATCGGAAAGCTGAAGGCTCAGGACAACGATATAAAAATATGTGATCCAGCAATTTAATCTTTTTACATCCAATATATATATGTATATTATTTTCTATCTGGACTTTCAAAATATATTTTTGTAAAGCTCAAGTAGCTATGCCAACAAAATACTTCATTTCTTTTTGTTACAGAGATAATACATGATCTCTTCATTATATCATAAGTATAAACTTTGTCTTGCAAAAGTACATGGCACTAAAGTTTCTAATCTACTAACCTTTTAATAAATTACAGAGGGTTTATAACGAGAGGATAGAACGTCCTCGTGATCGTAATTCGGTACTTTCTTAAAGTAGCCATGAAGAATTGCAATTATTGTAATTATTGGCTTGCAGCCTCACTTTCTTTCAAGAAGAAAAAGAAGGTTCGCGTGGCACTAAATATGAAACGTCGACATTACATCATTCGGGAATATTGGCTTGTCAAGCAATTATGGTTCTTTAAAAAGCATTTACAGGTTTTTCAATTGTCTTTTTTTTACCGTGATTTATCTGTATTTAGATGGCAAAATAATATTTATTTAAAACAGTGAGGATCATGAAGCAAAATTATAAGCAAGCAATTATTATATAAATATTTTATAGAATTTAAATATATGTATATACATATTAAAAATATTATTATAAATAGATTTATCAATTTCAATGTTCAATATAAAATTAAATTCTAGTTCTTATACAAAGCAAGCTTATACAATTAAAAAATAAAACTATAGTATATTTGTTGTTAGCTTTTAGTAATAATACAGATTCTTTTAAACAATATATTTCACAAATAAATTAAATTTTATTCGTTTCACAAACTTTTATTATAATTAAATTTTTCA